>JAKVIS010005618.1:0-11732 GCA_033119425.1 Bufotes viridis | reverse complement strand
CTGATGGGCTTGGTTTTCAGGTGCCACCTGTGCGCTTTCCGCAGAAGACTGGGCGGAAGACAATGTGGTGAACGTGCTGGAAGCACTGTCGGCCACCCAATCGACTAATGCCTGTACCTGCTCAGGCCTTACCATCCTCATAACGGCATTGGGCCCCACCAAATATCGCTGTAAATTCTGCCGGCTACTTGAGGGAGTTGGTTCACTACTTTGTGCGCCTGAGGCCGAACGGCCACGCCCTCTGCCAGCAACAGAGGCTCCACGGACACCACCACGACCGCGCCCTCATCCCTTAATAGAATAAGTTTCCTCATTGTTGCGATTCAACTCGCACCACAATAAAATATATTATTTTTAGCCCCAAAATTCCCACACTGGGAAGATATAATTCCTTATTCTGGTATTAATTACAAGAAAACTGCTGCAAATTGGACACCAGAATTTTTAAAATGCTAGTTTTGGTACATAGTTTCCCACACGGGAGATATAATTCCTTTACAGGAGTAAAAACGTGAGGCCTAGTGTTTCTGGTCTAACAAACACCAGATTGATTAAATTGGCCTTTTTTTCACCAAAATTACAACACTGGACAATAATGCCTTTTAGCGGTATTATTTACAAGAAAACTGCTGCAAAGTGGACATCAGATTTTTAAAATGATAGTTTTGGTACATAGTTTCCACACGGGAGATATAATTCCTTTTACAGGAGTAAAAACGTGAGGCCTAGTGTTTCTGGTCTAACAAACACCAGATTGATTAAATTGGCCTTTTTTCAGCAAAATTACAACACTGGACAATAATGCCTTTTGGCGGTATTATTTACAAGAAAGCTGCTGCAAAGTGGACACCAGAATTTTTAATATGCAAGTTTGGGTACATAGTTTCCCACACGGGAGATATAATTCCTTTTACAGGAGTAAAACGTGAGGCCTAGTGTTTTTGGTCTACCAAACACCAGATTGATTAAATTGGCCTTTTTTCACCAAAATTACAACACTGGACAATAATGCCTTTTGGCGGTATTAATTACAAGAAAACTGCTGCAAATTTGACATCAGAATTTTTTAAAATGATAGTTTTGGTACATAGATTCCCACACGGGGAGATATAATTCCTTTTTACAGGAGTAAAAACGTGAGGCCTAGTGTTTCTGGTCTAACAAACACCAGATTGATTAAATTGGCCTTTTTTCAGCAAAATTACAACACTGGACAATAATGCCTTTTGGCGGTATTATTTACAAGAAAGCTGCTGCAAAGTGGACACCAGAATTTTTAATATGCAAGTTTGGGTACATAGTTTCCCACACGGGGAGATATAATTCCTTTTTACAGGAGTAAAAACGTGAGGCCTAGTGTTTTTGGTCTACCAAACACCAGATTGATTAAATTGGCCTTTTTTTCACCAAAATTACAACACTGGACAATAATGCCTTTTGGCGGTATTATTTACAAGAATACTGCTGCAAATAGGACATCTGAAGTTTTAAAATGCTAGTTTGGGTACATAGGTTCCCACACCGGGAGATATAATTCCTTTTTACAGGAGTATAAACGTGAGGCCTAGTGTTTTTGGTCTAACAAACACCAGATTGATTAAATTGGCCTTTTTTTCACCAAAATTACAACACTGGTCAATAATGCCTTTTGGCGGTATTATTTACAAGAATACTGCTGCAAATAGGACATCTGAAGTTTTAAAATGCTAGTTTGGGTACATAGTTTCCCACACGGGAGATATAATTCCTTTTACAGGAGTAAAACGTGAGGCCTAGTGTTTCTGGTCTAACAAACACCAGATTGATTAAATTGGCCTTTTTTCAGCAAAATTACAACACTGGACAATAATGCCTTTTGGCGGTATTATTTACAAGAAAACTGCTGCAAAGTGGACATCAGATTTTTAAAATGATAGTTTTGGTACATAGATTCCCACACGGGGAGATATAATTCCTTTTTACAGGAGTAAAAACGTGAGGCCTAGTGTTTCTGGTCTAACAAACACCAAGATTGATTAAATTGGCCTTTTTTTCACCAAAATTACAACACTGGACAATAATGCCTTTTGGCGGTATTAGTTACAAGAAAACTGCTGGTATTTCAGAACACCCGGATTTTTAAAATGCTAGTTTTGCTAGATAAATTTCCCACACTGGGAGAAATATTGCCTAAGCCTTTTTACAGTATTAATTACGACTGGAGTGCTTCTTCTGGTCTAACACCAGAATAATTTTATTATTACGGTGAAAGCTTTTTCTAATTTATATTTCTGGCACATAAAAAAATTTTTTTTTCTGGCTGACAGTATTGGACTTGGCTGGCTGTAGTGGCACTGGCTAGCCTAGCTGGAACAGCACATTCATGGGATTTGCTATCCAAGTGGGTTACTTTCAGTTTCACCACTGATATATTAAATATCTTTGCAGTTAGTATGGGTGACACAAGCACAGCCAAACCCCTGATGTAGTATATCTATGAAAAAATCGAGTATTACATGAGATTAATGGACGTTGTGGCAGCTTTGCTGTAGAACCACAAGTCCCAAAATGGCCGCCGCCTATCAGCCCAGTAACATGTGCCAGAAAACGGTCTGCCCATCCAGAAAAAAATAGACTTTGACTGAGCAGCTGAATCGCTGTTGTTCTGATTCACAGGTGTAGATTTTACACTTCTTTGGAGCTTTGGTTTAGACTCTGTGGCAGCTTGTGCTGGCGCACCACAAGTCCCAAAATGGCCACCGCCGGTCAGCCCAGTTACATGTGCCAGTAAAAATCGCTCTGGCCAGTCTCAACAAAATAGTGACTTTCAGTGAACAGCTCAGCTGAGTTGTTCTGATGCACAGGTGTAGAAAGGTAGATCATTCAATCACTTCTTTATCCCTGCCTATCTTGCCCTCACAGAAGCTGCATCCTCTCCCTACACTAGTCAGAGCAGTGTGACGTGCGGCGCTACGTGACTCCAGCTTAAATAGAGGCTGGGTCACATGCTGCACTTGGCCAATCACAGCCATGCCATTAGTAGGCATGGCTGTGATGGGCTCTTAGGGCAAGAAGTAAAACGCTAGCTGATTGGCTGCTGTGCAGCCCTTCAGAAAGCGGGAAGAAATCGACGAACACCGGACCCGAAACCGAACTTTTTTGAAAATGTCCGGGTTCGGGTCCGTGTCACGGACACCCCAAAATTCTGTACGGACCCGAACGATTTTCGAACTGTTCGCTCAACACTAATGTTATGGTATCCAGTGGCAGGAAGGTCAGAGTGGTGTTAAACCAGGCTGGAACTAAACCTAACTAGCTAATCCCCTCCTCTTTCTAAGAGAGGAGTAGAGTCTGAATGGAAAGTTCCAGACTCTCACTAATGCTCTGCCAAGTGTTTGCTTCCACTTTGTGGTAAACCAGGTTATTACACTTGAACATAACAATTACAGGAAATACATAGCAATACATATGCACATTATAGGAAATATATTATGTGATATAAATTAGCACATGGAAAGTAATAGCAAGGTGTAGAGGGAGTGGTATTGGCACTCCCGGACATTACAGAAGGCAGGATCCCGGTCGTGAAGCTATCACATTTCAGTGTAATAGTAGTGCAGGAAGCAATGATGAGGCAGTTGTGCAGCAGAATAGTTCTTTGCTGAAGAATAAAAATGCAAACAGATCAGGACTGTTCTTATCATGTGAGGAACCGGCAGTTGATACACAGAAGTCACAGATTTTATAAGTCTCATGGCAGAACAAGTAGTAACAAATAGTGTTTCTTTAAAGCCATCTTCCTCAATCTGCTCTTAACTAGCTGACTCTGACACAAGCATGTATATTTTAGCTAATACAATGCAACCAGAAGAGGGGTTCTCCCTCATGACAAACTCTTCTGCTCCATTCTTTGAATAGGTTGCCTTACTTACAATGTAAACGTCCACAGACTTCACTTTGGGATGTAGAAATGTTCACAGTGGGCTTGGTGTGCTCAGTCATAAGAGACAACTCCTGAACATGAATTCAGACATTTTCTTTGCAGTATTCTTCACCTCTTGAAGCAGAATGCTGTAATAGATGGACTACAGGGTTGCCAAGAGTTGTATTCCCTCCAATCTGATTGTGATGGCCTATCCTAAAGATAGGTCGCCAATATTGTGAATCCATAACCCTTTGAATATCACATCTAATTGTGGCAGTTCACTTTTTTCAAGTAGCTTACCCAGACCATTATTATAGTCTCTTTTATCTATACGCACTTAGAGTGCTCCTATATACAGTACCATACAAATAATCATATTAGGTGTTTCTTTTAAGATGGCATAGCAATCATGAAAAATATTGACATCTGCTTTCCTTTTCCAGGTTAAATGTCTTAATAACCACTGCTGAAGGTTGGAGATAGTAACATATTGTCTTGCCAAGAGACTCCAACAGTCTCTAGCCTGCTAGTGGTTGCTAACAGTCACTGCTATATAGTTCCATGAATGAGAGATTGGTGTTCTAGGCACTGCATTGGAATGCAACTTGAATTAGGCAGCTTTAATGGAATTTTCAGGGATTAACAAACTGATTAGAGATGAGCGAAATTTTGTAAAATTTGATCTGCCCGCTTCGCTGAATTTTACAAAAAAAATGGTTTTGTGACAAATCATTTTGTAACAAAGCGCATTTCTTTGTAAGAAGTGGAGGCAACGACAAGGAGCAATCATACATGATCATGGCATCTGATAATAATAATACAGTGTAAAACATTTTTTTTAAATAATCCTAACCTGGTCCATTTGCTCGCGACGGGCTGTCCACCGCCATCTTGTTTGAAGATACTCAAGCAAGATGGCCGCGGCCGGCCCGTCGCGAGCAAATGGATCAGGTAAATAGTATTATTTTATTGTTTTTTTTACATCATATCAGGTTAAATAGATTCGCTACCACGAAGAACGAGGAAATTCAGCTTTGCGGAGAATCAAACTTATCCTGAAATACGGATCAACGTCCTCCAATATTGATGATCCGTCTGTCCAGCATCCAGCACTCACACTGATCATCTGTTAGCAGGTGCTAGGAGGAGAAGCCAGAACACCACAGCTCCATTCACTGTGTAGTGGCCGTTCTTGAGTACTGCAGCTGATGCTTTGGCTCTGTACACCGTTTACTATTTTTCCCCAGATACAGAGCCACATGTTGCAAGTGGACAGTGTATGGATATGCAGTTCAACCCCATTCTAGTGGCTTGGGCTGAGGGTACTTTCACACTTGCGTTGTTCGATTCCGGCAGGCAGTTCCGTTGCCTGAACTGCCTGATCAGGCAAACTGTATGCAAACGCATATCATTTTTCTGACTGATCAGGCATTTTTCAGACTGATCAGGTCTGAAAAATGCCTGATCAGTCAGAAAAAATGCATTGCAATACCGGATCCATTTTTCCAGTGTCATCTGGCAAAACAGATCAGGTATTTATTTTTTTAACATTTTTAAAGGTATTTTTAAATGCCGGTATTTTTAATGATCCGGCCCTAATGCATTGCAATGGAAATTAATGCCAGATCCGGCATTCTGGCATGTGTTCAGGAATTGTGGACGTAGATAATACCTCAGCATTAGAGTTGAGCGAACACCTGGATATTCGGGTTCGAGAACTTGATCCCGAACCCAAACCTCATTGAAGTCAAAGGGGACCCGAACTTTTGGGCAGTAAAAAGGCTGTGAAATAGTCCAGGAAAGGGCTAGAGGGCTGTAAAAGGCAGCAAAATGTAGGTAAATGTCTTGCAAACAAATGTGGATAGGGAAATGAATTAAAATAAAATAAAATAAATAAAAATTAACCAATATATATTGGAGAGAGGTCCCATAGCAGAGAATCATGCGTCATATCACCCACCACTGGAGAAGGCCACTTTCAGTTATTTAGGCCCCAGCACCCAGACAAAGGAGAGAGGTCCCACAGCAAGGAATAAGGCATCATATCACCCACCACTGGAGAAGGCCACTTTCAGTTATTTAGGCCCCAGCACACAGACAGAGGAGAGAGGTCCCACAGCAGAGAATCATGCGTCATAATTCCCACCACTGGAGAAGGCCAATTTCAGTTATTTAGGCCCCAGCACCCAGACAGAGGAGAGAGGTCCCAAAGCAGAGAATCATGCGTCATATCACCCACCACTGGAGAAGGCCACTTTCAGTTATTTAGGCCCCAGCACCCAGACAGAGGAGAGAAGTCCCACAGAAAGGAATAAGGCGTCATATCACCCACCACTGGAGAAGGCCACTTTCAGTTATTTAGGCCCCAGCACCCAGCAAAAGAGAGAGGTCCCATAGCACAGAATCAAGCTTCATATCAACCACCACTGGAGAAGGCCACTTCCAGATATTCAGCCCACGGCACCCAGACAGAGAAGACAGAGGTCGCATGGCAGAGGTTCAGGCTTCATGTCACCCACCATTGTAACAGGCCAATTTCAGTTATTTAGGCCCCGGCGCCCAGATTGAGGAGAGGTTCATTCAACTTTGGGTTGCACCGCAAGATCATGGTAAAGTTAAAAAAATGAGGATTCAATAAAGAAGTGCCCCGGAGTATAAGAATACATGGTTGAGGGAGAGGCAGGTATAAATGTCTATTCTGTCTACGGGAGGGACAGGTTCTGAACGTCAGCTTGTCCACTTTGGCTGTAGACAGGCGGCTGCGTTTGTCAATAATGACGCCCCCTGCCATGAATACACGTTCAGACAAAACGCTGGCCGCCAGGCAGGCCAGCACCTCCAAGGCATAAAATGCTAACTCTGGCCACGTGGACAATTTGGAGACCCAGACGTTGAATGGGGCCGAACCATCAGTCAGTACGTGGAGGGTTGTGCAGACGTACTTGAACCAATATATAGAGAAAAGTATGTCCAGCTCACCTGCTGTATAGTGTCCCCACTGGGATCCCTCATGCACAGCCCATGCGGCAAGCTACCGTGGATTGCAGAAATAAAAAATTCTGGAGGTCCAGCAAAATATTCAGCTGTATCTTCTTTATTGTGGTGAAGGTTATTACAACTTGTAGCGCATATGTTCACAACAGATTCACACCGTCAACGCGTTTAGAACAGAGTTCTTATTCATGACTATGTTCCCACCGCTTAAACGCACCTTTATACCAGTTTGATGATTTAAGCTCCACCTTCATCAGTCATGTGGAAGGGAGCATTCACCTGTGTTTCATTAGTACCAAAATTTACATATATACATGATAAGAGTTCTATAAATTTTTGGGATTTGACATTGCCTAGCGTCCCCAATACGCCTATTTCTATGAAAACATATAGGAAACCCATTTCTGGCAATACCCTGCTCAGGGCGAATAGTCACCACCTAGCACATGTCATTAAATCAGTGCCAGTGGGAGAATTCACCCGAGCCAGGAGAAACTGTAGCATGGATCGAGATTTTTATAATGAATGCAATACCATTAGAGAACGTCTCTCCTCCAGAGGATATCCCTCATGGATGATAGAGCATTCACCTGTGTTTCATTAGTACCAAGGAGGTTAGAGGCGTTTACTCAAACATTTGCACACACATAAAGCACTTTGGAAAGAATCCATAATAAAGTGACATTTTAAAATATTGGCATCTATATTGTACCCCACTATGAATAAGTGTTTCAAATCCATAAAGATGTCTATATTGACATTAGCGGTTCATTCATATCTTCTGCGTTTTCGTTGCTATCAAAATTCAAGCTCAAACAAACGCAGGCTGTGTGAACGGCTCCTTATGGAGTGATTGCTGTAAACACATATGCCCATTCATAGTTGGAGTGTATAAAAAGATGGCAATAAAGAAATAACTAAAATAGTGTGACCATAAACTAAAGTGAAATTTTCTTTGCAAGCAGTAGTGGATAGTTTGTATTGACACAAAGACTGTATGCTCGGGAAAAAAAACCGAGATATGGCAGAGCCTATATCAAAATGACAATTGGTTCATAGTGGCAGGGAGGCTATATTGGTAGTTTTATGTTAGACACATTATTTCTTATTTCCAATTTTTCAATTCTGTGGATATTACTTTGTCATGGAAGCATATTTTTTGACGGCAAATGTAATTGTAGAAAGAAGAGTAGGTTCTGTCGATTTTTGTTTAGGGCTATTTTATAGCCTCGTTCTATCATCCATGAGGGATATCCTCTGGAGGAGAGACGTTCTCTAATGGTATTACATTCATTATAAAAATATCGATCCATGCTACAGTTTCTCCTGGCTCGGGTGAATTCCCCCACTGGCACTGATTTAATGACATGTGCTAGGTGGTGACTATTCGCCCTGAGCAGGGTATTGCCAGAAATGGGTTTCCTATATGTTTTCATAGAAATAGGCGTATTGGGGACGCTAGACAATGTCAAATCCAAAAAATTTATAGAACTCTTATCATGTATATATGTAAATTTTGGTACTAATGAAACACAGGTGAATGCTCCCTTCCACATGACTGATGAAGGTGGAGCTTAAATCATCAAACTGGTATAAAGGTGCGTTTAAGCGGTGGGAACATAGTCATGAATAAGAACTCTGTTCGAAACACGTTGACGGTGTGAATCTGTTGTGAACATATGCGCTACAAGTTGTAATAACCTTTACCACAATAAAGAAGATACAGCTGAGTACTTGAACCAAGTTAGTGAAATGCTGAAATGAAATGCTGACTCCTGCTAACACGTTCCGTATCAGGTGGTGGTGCAGTTAGCTGTGGCGTGGAGACAAAACTTTTCCACATTTCTGCCATGCTAACCCTGCCCTCAGAGGAGCTGGCCGTGACACAGCTGCGTTGGCGACCTCTTGCTCTTCCTCTGCCTTGGGCTTCCACCTGTTCCCCTGTGACATTTGGGAATGATCTCAGGAGCACGTCTACCAGCGTGCGCTTGTACTCGCACATCTTCCTATCACGCTCCAGTGCATGAAGTAAGGAGGGCACATTGTCTTTGGAGCGGGGATCCAGCACGGTGGCAACCCAGGAGTCCGCACACGTTAAAATGTGGGCAACTCTGCTGTCGTTGCGCAGGCACTGCAGCATGTAATCACTCATGTGTGCCAGGCTCCCCAGAGGTAAGGACAAGCTGTCCTCTGTGGGAGGCGTATCGTCATCGTCCTCCGTATCCCCCCAGCCATGCACCAGTGATGGGCCTGACCTGTGTTGGGTGCCACCCCGCTGTGAACCTGATTCATCCTCCTCCACCTCCCCCTCATCCTCCTCCTCCCTGGCCACCTCCTCTTCCATCATCGCCCTAAGTGTTTTCTCAAGGAGACATAGAAGTGGTATTGTAACGCTGATAACGCCACTGGCCATGTTGGTGGAGTACTTGAAGCAGCGCAACAGGGCACACAGGTCTCGCATGGAGGCCCAGTCAATGGTGGTGAAGTGGTGCTGTTCCGCGGGGCGACTGACCCATTCGAGCTGCAGCTGAAACTCCACTATGGCCTGCTGCTGCTCGCACAGTCTGGACAGCATATGCAAGGTGGAGTTCCACCTGGTGGGCACGTCGCATATGAGGCGGTTAGCGGGAAGGCCGAAGTTCCGCTGTAGCGCAGACAGGCGAGCAAAGGCAGGATGTGAACGCCGGAAGTGCTCACAGACGGCACGCACTTTATGCAGCAGCTCTGAAATGTCAGGAAAGTTGTGAATGAACTTCTGCACCACCAAATTCAGCACATGTGCCAGGCATGGGATGTGCGTCAAAACGGCTATTCCCAGAGCTGCGACGAGATTTTGCCCATAATCGCACACCACTAGGCCGGGCTTGAGGCCCACCGGCAGCAACCACTCGTCGGTCTGTTGTTTAATACCCCGCCACAACTCCTGCGCGGTGTGGGGCCTGTCCCCCAAACATATGAGTTTCAGAATGGCCTGCTGACGTTTACCCCGGGCTGTGTTGAAGTTGGTGGTGAAGGTGTGTGGCTGACTGGATGAGCTGGTGGAAGCAGAGGAGGAGGAAGCCGAGTAGGAGGAGGCTACAGGAGGCAAAGAATGATGCCCAGAGATCCTTGGCGGCAGAAGGACGTGCACCAAGAACTTTCGGCCTAGGGCCCAGCCGCCACTACATTTACCCAGTGTGCAGTTAGGGAGATATGGCGTCCCTAGCCATGCTTACTGGTCCATGTATCTGTGGTTAGGTGGACCTTGCCACAGATGGCGTTACGCAGTGCACACTTGATTTTATCGGCTACTTGGTTGTGCAGGGAAGACACGGCTGTCTTGGAGTAGTAGTGGCAGCTGGGAACAACATACTGTGGGACAGCCATCGCCATCAGCTGTTTGAAGCTGTCTGTGTCCACCAGCCTGAATGACAGCATTTCAAAGACCAGTAGTTTAGAAATGCTGGCATTCAGTCCCAGGGCTCGAGGGTAGCTAGGTGGGAATTTACGCTTTCTCTCCAAGGTTTGTGAGATGAAGAGCTGAACGCTGCCGTGTAACATGGCGGCGATGCTTGGTGACGCAGGTGGTGGTGTCGGTGGCACATCCTCTGTTTGGTGGGCGGCAGGTGCCAACATTCCTCCCGAGGCGGAGGAAGAGGCCAAGGAAGCAGCAGAAGAGGGAGCAGGGGGAGCCAGAGTGAGTTCCTTGCTTTTAAGGTGTTTACTCCACTGCAGATCATGCTTTGCATTTAGATGCCTGGTGATGCAGGTTGTGCTAAGGTTCAGAACGTTAATGCCTCGCTTCAGGCTCTGATGGCACAGCATGCAAACCACTTGGGTCTTGTCATCAGCATATTGTTTAAAGTAGTGCCATGCCAGGGAACAACTTGAAGCTGCCTTTGGGGTGCTCAGTCCCTGGTGGCGGTGGCCAGTAGCAGGCGAACTCTCTTAACGGCGGCTGTTCTGCTTTTGCCGCCTGCTGGCTCAGTGGTTGTGCATTAGTGCATTCTATGTCTTCCACCACTGGGGAAGGGCTAGGTGGATTCCCTTGGGAAACCCTGCCAGCAGAGTCTTCAAACAGCATAAGAGACTGCTGCCTAACTTGAGGCTCAGACAGTTTCCCTGATATGCATGGGGGTGATGTGACAGACCGATGGGCTTGGTTTTCAGGCGCCACCTGTGCGCTTTCTGCAGAAGACTGGGTGTGAGATAATGTTGTGAACGTGCTGGATCCACTGTCGGCCACCCAATTGACTAGCGCCTTTACCTGCTCAGGCCTTACCATCCTAAGAACAGCATTTGGCCTTACCAAATATCGCTCTAAATTCTGGCGGGTACTGGAATCTGAGGTAGTTGGTTCACTAGGATGTGTGGCAGAATGGCCACGTCCTCTTCCAGCACCAGAGGGTCCACTAATACCACCACAACCGTGTCCCTTACTAGATGTTTTCCTCATTGTTACCGTTCACCAAGCACCCCAATAAGAAAAATATTTTGGCCCAATGTATGGATTTCAAAATCAGGCCTTTATTTTACAGGCACCTAACACTATCTGCCTATTTATTTATGTACCGCATTACTCTAATCCAGGCACAGCAGTAACCACTGACTTAGGGTAATATCAATTGTAGGGCTAGCATTTAGGCCCTGGATGAAAGGTATCCTATTATGGACAGATTTACACTTGGAGATGCACAGTAGTGTGTGAAAAAATATGTAGGATTATGCCTTCAGCAATTGTATTTTAACACTTTGTGTAATATACCCTTTAACGGACAGAAATACAATGGGAGATGCACGGTAGCATGTGAAGTTATTGAGGATGACCCTCTCAGCACCTGTATATAGAGATGGC
>JAKVIS010005617.1:0-11778 GCA_033119425.1 Bufotes viridis | reverse complement strand
TTGCGATAATGGGCAAAATCTTGTAGCAGATTTGGGCCTAGCCGCTTTCCTGGCGCATTTGCTGAATTTAGTGGTGCAGAAATTCCTGAAAACCTACCCCTATATTTCAGAGCTGCTGTAGAAAGTGCAGGCCATCTGTGCGCGCTTTGGGCATTCTCACCCTGCTGCTGCTCGCCTGTCTGCGCTACAGCATAACTTAGGCCTTCCCTCTCACCTCCTCATATGCGACGTTCACACAAGGTGGAACTCCACCTTGCACATGCTGGAGAGACTGTGCGAGCAGCATCAGGCGATAGTGGAGTTTCAGCTGCAGCACGCACAGGTGAGTCGGTCTGAGGAACAGCACCACTTCACCGCCACTAAGTGGGCCTCCATGCAAGACCTGTGTGCTTTGTTGCACAGTTTCGAGTACTCCACCTACATGGCCAGTGCCGATGATGCCGTTCTCAGTGTTACTATCCCACTCCTTGAAAAATGCTTTGGGCAATGACGGAAGAGGATGTGGCACAGGAGGAAGAGGAGGAGGAAGAGGGATCATTTCATGGTTATCAGGCCAGTCATTCACAAGCAGCTCAGAGGGTGGGTTCCTGCACCAACATAGGCCAGGTACACAATTGTCCTTCCAGGGCACAGTTCTGGAGGATGATGAGGAGGAGGAGACACCGTGTTCACAGCAGGGTAGCACCCATAGCAGCTTATTTGCATTACTTGTGCGTGGCTGGGGGGATACAGAGAACACAGACGATACACCTCCCACAGAGGACAGCTTGTACTTGCCTCTGGGCAGCCTGGCAAACATGAGCGACTACATGCTGCAGTGCCTGCGCAATGACTGCTGAGTTGCCCACATTCTAACCAGTGCTGATTACTGGGTGGCCACCCTGCTGGATCCCTGTTACAAGGACAATGTGCCATCTTTAATTCCCTCAGTGGAGCAGGATCAGAAGATGCACAACTACAAGCACATGCTGGTAGACATGCTGCTGATGGCATTACCACCTGACAGCGGGGGCTCAGTGGAAGCACAAGGCGAAGACAGAGGAGCAGGAAGAGGTTGCCAACGGAGCCGGGGCACTGCCAGCACCTCAGATGCAGGGTTAGCATGGCCGAAATGTGAAAAAGCTTTGTCACCAGCCACAACAACCAGCACCACCAGGCAGCATTTAAGCAACATGGTGGAGCAGTATGTGTGCATACGCCAACACATACTGACTGATGGGTCTTCCCCATTCAACTTCTGGGTCTCCAAATTGGGCACATGGCCTGATCTTGCCTTTTATGCCTTGGAGGTACTTTGGGGTGCTGGCCTGCCCTGCAGCCAGTGTATTGTCTGAACGTGTGTTCAACATGGCAGGTGGCGTTATCACAGCCAATGTGGACAAGCTAACGTTTATTAAAATGAACCAGGCATGGATCCCACAGGACTTGTCCAAACCTTGTGCAGAATAGACATTTATACCGGCCTCACACAGCCATCGTTATACTCCGGCGCACTTTCTCTTTGTTTTAAATATATATATTCCACAATGTTTTGTGGTATACCCAAATAAAAATAAATAAAAAAAGTGTCGGCTACCTCCTCCTCCTCCACCTCCGTCTCCACCTCCTCTGCCACGCCCACCGCCTCCTAAACCTCCTTCTCCATATGGACCTCTTCTTCCTAGTTCAAGCTTATTATTTTTCATTTTTATTTATTTTATTTTAAGTAATTTCTCTGTGCACATTTGTTTGCAGGGCACTTGTCATGCTCTTACCCACATTTTGCTGCCTTTTGCAACCCTCTAGCCCAGGGGTTGCCAACCTTACAGATACAGTGAGCCAAAAAAAAAAAAAAAAGGATGATTACCAGGAGCCACAAGCTATACATTTACACAGTCACCATATTTTCACCCTACAAGATAAATAAAAAAAAATAAGAGAAAGAAATTTTTTTTTTTCATCTGATCTGAGGTCTGAAATTTTTTTTCTTATTTTTCATTAGCAGAGAAAAAAAAAGAAAAATTTATTTTTCACCAGACCTCAGATCAGACTCCTAAATCGGATCCCGAATTCTCATCTGACCTAAAATAAGATCCCCAAACCTCATCAGACCTCCAAATCAGACCCCCAATGCTCGTATTAGACAACACAAATCAGACTCCCATTGTCAGACCCTCAGTGCTCAGATCCCCCCATTCTCAGAACGCTTGAATGGGCGGCACAAATTGCAGTCACGGGTGCACGGTCCGTGGGTGGAATCCCAGGTGATCAATATAAATGAAGAAGACCGGCACTCTGTATTCGATTTCAAATGAAGTAGTCTTTATTCGTCACCCATGTATATCATGTGACGCGCGTTTCGGCGCGATAATGCGCCTTTGTCAAACATAAGGTGAGGAGTGATGTACATAGAAAGAAAAGTGAGGTTTAAATAGCCCGCTCCCGACGTCACATGTTCGTGGCGTTACGTGATCAAGGCAACAAATCAGCAAACATATTACACAATACAAGCATGATACTTGTGATAGAACTCAAATATAACAATCCAAATTAGATCGCAAGAAAAGGTAAATATCATCCTATAACATAGTACATTTCGTCGAGCATCATCCATATCAAACAAAATAAAACTACTATCGAGATATCACCGTCCCGATGTCACATGACCATGACGTCACGTTGCCGGGGTTACCTATCAACAAAAAGGAAAAAAGAAAAAAGGAAAACCGCAGTATGTCGGACTAACATACCGCATGCGATCTATTCAGTAACTTGGAAAGAACTAATGAAGAGATCGCAGTATATAATCATTATTGCATACATATCACAAAAAAAGACTTTATAGTGTCATAGTCTCAATGACTCAAATAAAGCTATTCAGTGTGTATTCTTTGTTCAATCCCATCGGGGCCAGTGTCTGCAGTTGGTGTATCCAATATGCTTCCCGCTGATGTAACATACGGACTCTATCTCCTCCGCGGCGAGGCATGGTCACTTCCTCTATAATTTGAAAGCGTAATTGCGAGATATGATGATTTTTTTCTATAAAGTGTTGGGGAACAGGTAACAGAGTATTTGCTTTTCTAATAGTAGATTTGTGTTTCCCCACACGATCCTTAATACGCATTGTGGTCTCCCCCACATAGCACAATCCACAAGGGCATTTCAGTAAGTAAATCACAAAATTACTGTTGCATGTATAATATCCACATACAGGGATTTGTTCGCCCATTTGTGGATGTGAGATGTGGGGGCCCCTGATTATGCTCAAGCAGTGGACACAATTCAGACAAGGAAAAGTACCCTTCCTAATTGTGGTCAATGTTAATTGGCGTAATCCTGTCCTACTGCTACCTATATCAGCCCTAATTATTTTGTCTCTGATATTCTTATTACGTTTATAACAGATCATGGGGTGGTGTTCAAATTCTTGGATGGAAGGGTAGGCTCGTTGTAGAACATTCCAATGTTTGTTAATAATAGATCTCACCCGATCCATCCAAGGATGGTATTTTACTATTAAAGGAATTCTCCGTGTCTTGCTGACATTGTCCCGTTCTCTAGGTTGTTCAATTTTTTGTCTCTGTTCTTGTAATAGTTGTGAGGGATAACCGCGTTCGAGGAATTTTTGTGTCATCTCCTGCATTCTACATGCGCGTGCCTCAGGATTGGTAACGATCCCGGCTACGCGTCTGTATTGAGAGTATGGTATAGATTTTTTTACCGCTGTTGGATGGTTACTGGTAAAAGAAAGTAGGCTATTTCTATCTGTCTCCTTAACATGTAAGTCTGTCTCTATCTGTCCATCTTGTCCTCGGATCACCCAGGTATCCAAAAAAGGAACACGGTTTGAGTCATAATGCAGGGTGAATTTTAATTCTACTCTCACCTGATTAATGTAGTTAACGAAATCGCTCAGGGTCTCAATGCCGCCACGCCATACGCAAAATATATCGTCTATAAAACGTTTCCAGAGCAAACAATGCTCTTGATATTGTGTATTAGAATAAACAAATTCTTTTTTGAATTGTGCCATATAGCAATTTGCGTATGGCAGTGCGGCATTGGACCCCATCGCGGTTCCGCAGCGCTGTTGAAAAAACGTATCCTGAAATAAAAAATAATTCCGACGTAAGACAATGTTCAGCAAGGCAAGAAAAAAACCTCTCTCTTTGTCCATATACGTACTCTGTTCCAATAACATTTGGACTGCCTCTAATCCTTTTTCATGTGTAATGCTCGTGTACAAGCTACAGACATCTAAAGTTACTAGGAGACAGTCATCAGATAGATGAATGTTTCTCAGTTGTTCCAAAAAATGTTGCGTGTCACGCAGATAGGATGGGGCCAATTTAGTAAGGGGAGTCAGTACTTTGTCAAGAAGCACTGCAGGGGGTGAAAGAATAGAATTCGTTGCTGCAACAATGGGACGTCCAGGTGGGCGTTCAAGTGATTTATGCACTTTCGGCAATGTGTAGAAAACTGGAACCACAGGATGCTGATTGATCAAAAATTCTGCTAATTTACTATCAATGACATTTTGTTTCAAGCCTTCATCAATCAGATCCTGTTGTTCTCGCTTGATAGCCCATGTTGGATCCCCCTGGAGTGCTTCATAGGTATTAGTATCAGACAATTGGCTCATAATTTCCTCTATGTAGTACCGTTTGTCAAGTATTAACAGGGCTCCCCCCTTATCGACGGGTTTATAAATCAAAGAGTCGTCATCCAACAGATGATTGACTGTTTGTCTCTCTTCTGTGGTAAGGTTATGGTGTAAATGGTATCCCCCCCTCCTGAAGTCAGAGGTTAATTTCATGATGTCACGTTGTACTAATTGTATATATGTTTCTGTCGGGTGGTACATCTTAGGGGGCATAAATTGACTTTTAACCTTTAGGCCAAATTGATACAGTGTTAACAGGGGTTGCATACTCCCATCAGAAACCTTTTCCTGTAAAGTCCCGCTAGAAAAATGGGTTTTTAGCCGTATATTACGGAAAAACCGATTCAAATCCATATCCAATTCAAACGTATCTAGACCTGTCGTAGGACTGAAAGAAAGTCCTTTTTCAAGGAGTCTTATTTGGACAGGAGTGAGGTTTTTAGAAGATAGATTCAATACTAAAGTCTGTGAGGTACCTGTGACCTGGTTTGGCGTGGTGCTCCGGTGTCCGCGATGATGGTGTCGGCCTGCCCTCCTGGTATTGGCTTTCTTGGGCTTCGGCGTGCCCCTAAAAAATTGGTGCCTTGGCCAGTAGTATTGTCACTCCCAGAATCGGAGGATGCAGAGCCTGCCCTGCGGCCAAAACGTCGTTGTTGCGGAACTGCTGAGCCTGACTTGTCCTACCATCTATATACCTGGTTCCTCTTATAGTCTTCAGTATCTCTCATATACTTTGACCTTTTGATGGCTTGGATGGAGGTTTGTAGCTCCGCGCACTGTTTCTGGACTTTAGTCTTCAGGTTATCAAATTCCTCCTGTCGTAGACAATCCTGTAGTTGGCGTTCAATGGAGGTAATGTTTGCCTCACAGTCCGTGATGGCCTTCGACAAATATTCAATTGTTAGCGTAATAATATCCTGCGAGCACTTATTCAGAATGCTAGAAAATCGGGTGCAATAGTCCACATTATCACTGAACAATGTTGGTCGCAGATCTGCCCCCCATGCTCAAACCTGACCAACCCATGCTCATGTGAAGTACCCAGACCTGACCAGTCAACCGTCAGTTAGTCAAAATGAAAAGTGCTGTAACATAGGGAGGGATTCACAGAGAAGGAACATCACTCTAATAAAATAAAATATAACTTTTATTGGATATACTAAAATATCATCAAAAATAAGTAAGGAATAGCTCAAACAACAATGGGAGGTGCAAGATGGTAAGGTGAGCAAGGGGGCAAGAAACAAACTGGCCCTATCACTTACCCTAGTTCTAAACACCCTGCCTAAAAACGGAATGGCCGCCCCGATAGGGGCGATCCTGTGTCAGGAACCTCCTACAGGCCCTTGTGTATCCCTGACACAGGACAGACCCACCACCAATATGTGAGACTATGAGAGAACGTCAATGGTCAATTGTCATTGGTATGACTATCAGACATATATGTATATATACATGAAAACAACAAACAATATATACAAGTGCCGTATATGATTGGAAAAGGGGGGAATAAGGATTATCCACCCTTTCCTAAATGCCTCAGATAAACAGGGTAGAATCAATAAACCCTGAAAAGATTATTCTTATACCCAACGCGTTTCCCCGTGTTGAATCCCTCAGCACGGTTCATCAGGGGTATTATTATTTAACCAAATGGTAGTCACTTGTGATTGCATGATAGAAATAACATGATTACATTAATTTAATTCCACGTACATGATTATATTAATTCAGCAAGAATAGTGTTATAGTCCATACAGGATGCACTGATAAAGGTTCAGATGCATAATTCAGATAGATACACATGATTCCATGTTAGAAATGTGGCACAATTCAATAGATATTTGGATATTATCCACCTGCTACAAAAAGGAGGGCCAGTATAATGATAAAAATAGCCTTGCAGTATATTAACGCAACAGACTCCCCTGACTAAGTATATATAAATATGTATATATATATCTGTGATATAACCTTGCAGTATAGTAGCATAGAGAGAATCCTCCCAACAAAGTATATCCTATATGTGATTAAGTGGTTGAACTATATACATATATGGTAATACATTAGCCCAATACATTAGCCCATATACAGCATGTATCGTCGCACTAGATATATTCTTATTGGACCAGGAGGTGGGTTGCGGTACTTGCGATTAATCTAGAAGGCAATCACGGCCCCGGACAACTGGATGTCTGGCGAGGGTACGTAGGCAGGCAGAATCCCAAGCGCATGGCTCGCATGTGTGGACGTCCCTGTGTTACTGGCGTCCGCATTGCCAATTTAAAGCGGCGGTCGTTGCCGCGTCTCACCCGTGGTGACGTCATGACAGGAAGTTGTCATGACGCTCTAACGTTGCGTTCCAGTTGCGTACAGGTGCGTGCCAAATACCGGAAGTAGTGGGACTATAACAAGCCGGCAAGCGCCGGACTAAACATAACAAATGCATAATGTCAAAAATTGTCAATTCTATCTCATAAGGACAGTAATATAGCTGAAACGATGTAAGTTCCTTACTCATATATACAGAACATTAAAAAGATCATGGAAAGGATATCACATTGTTGTGCATGATCGTAATAGAGGGTAGGTAGGAGTTTTTTTCAAAAGGATCAAAAAGGTGGTAAAGGGTCCAGGGTCACTGAATCCCTGGTCCAAGACCACCTATTAGATAATAAGATAATTCACATCATGAACCATACCCACACAGGCAGAATCACAGGACAAGAAATGGCTAGTCTTAAATAAAGCAGGTGAAATCAATATTTTCATTGAGGCCCACTGGAAAGACCGTATTAAGTCTGTGGATCCATTTTGCTTCTTTTTGTTTAAGTATCTTGTCAAAGTTACCCCCACGTAAATTTGTGGAAATTACTTCAACCATATTAAAACGAATCCCTGGATCACGGGAATTATGATTTACTTGTACATGTCTAGAGATGGGTTTATCACGTAAATTTCTAATATCCCCTATATGTTCGAGGATGCGTACTTTGAACTCCCTGCACGTCTTACCCACATACTTTTTGCCACATGGACAATTCATTAGGTACACTACTACCTGTGTATTACAGTTAGCAAAACCGCGTATTCGGAAAATATTTTGTTCTGAGCTATCCCTAAATGTATTCCCAAGTCGGATATATTGGCACGCTTTGCAGCGACCACATTTGAAGGTACCTTGACCCCGATTTTGAAGCCAACATTCAGTTCTAGGTGTTTCAGAGTGGCTATGGACAAGGAAATCACTGATGTTACGGCTCCTTCTAAATGTGATGCCAGGCGTCTCAGGTAGAAAAGGGGATAGGTCAGGATCCGCTTTAAGAAGAGACCAGTAACGATTCACAATATCACGAACCTGTTGTGATTCAGAATCGAAGGTTCCAATAATTCGGATGATGTGATCCGTTTTCTGTCTATCAGATTTTACTTGTAGTAGTGTACTACGCTCTTTGTTGCGTGCGAGAGTCCAAGCCTCTCTCAGGCATTTATCAGGGTAACCCCTCCTTTTGAATCTATAGAACAAATTCTCTGCCTCGTGTTCAAAGTCAGTAAGGGTAGAACAGTTCCTTCTAATTCTGAGAAACTGCCCTTTTGGAATACCCCTAGTCAAAGATCTGGGATGGAAACTGTCCCATCTGAGAAGACTATTGGTTGCTGTCTTTTTTCTGAAAAGTGTGGTAGCCAAGGTTTGGTTCGGGCCCTTCACAATGTTGATATCTAAAAACGATATAGATGACAAACTTATCTCGGAAGTGAAGCGGAGGCCTATATGGTTGACATTCAATCTATCCATAAATGCATAAAATGTCTCCACTGGCCCTGTCCAGAAAAGTAAAATGTCATCTATATATCTTACCCATAAAGGGATGTATTGGGTCCAGGATGACAAATCATCTGAGAAGACCACGGTGTCCTCCCACCAGCCCAGGAGCAAGTTAGCATAAGTCGGCGCGCATGGACTGCCCATTGCGGTGCCCCTGAGCTGGTGGAAGAACCTGCGGTCAAACAAAAAATAGTTATGTGTCAAAGTAAAATTCAAGAGTTCCAAAACAAAGGAGTTATGTTCCTTGAGATCATTGCTTCTGGTATTCAAATAGAACCTGACAGCAGCAAGTCCTTTATCGTGTGGTATGGAGGTATAAAGGGACTCCACATCAATCGAGGCTAGGTATGTATCGGCCTCGATTGTAATCCCCTCCAATCTCACCAGTAAATCTGTGGTATCACGTAGATAGGAGGGTAATGTAAGCAAAAAAGGGCGAAGTATGTGATCTATATACGTGCCCAAGTTTTGTGTCAGGTTCTCGATACCAGAAACAATGGGGCGACCTTTAAGGGGATTAACCCCTTTGTGGATTTTAGGCAAACAATAAAAGGTCGCTATCTTAGGATACATTGGAAACAAAAATTCAAATTCTTTTTGGCTAATTAGTCTCTCAGAAAAAGCTTTATTGAGAATAACCTCCAATTCTCTCTTATATAATGCAGTAGGGTCAGTCTTCAAGATCTCATAATTCAACCTATCGGAAAGAAGGCTATGACATATCTCTTTGTATTGTCTAGAGTTTAAAACAACTACATTTCCCCCTTTATCCGATGGTTTCACAACCAGATCTTTATTTTGACTTAGGTTATTTAGGGCTTCCATCTCCTGGAAAGTGTAATTTTTGGGCAGTTCTTTTGTTACCAAATTCTGAAGGTCTCGGGTGACTGATCTCAGGAATAGTTCTATATGTGGTTCTATGCCTTTAGGGGGGGTCTTGGTACTCTTTTTACTTAAGGTGGTGAAGGGGCCTATTCCTTTAGGTTTTTCCTCCTCCTGGAGAAGTTCCATGAGGTCTGAAAAACCCTGAAGATCACTCAATTCCAAACCCATCTCAAGACATTTCTGACGATCAAGCTGCATAAATAACTTTCTCCATCTAACTTTACGTACAAATAGATTGATATCTTTAATCCACTCAAAGGAATTAAATTTATGTGTGGGTACATAAGACAGTCCCTTAGAGATAACAGTCAATTCCGCTTGAGACAATGTAAAACCAGACAGATTAATGACTTGTGCCTCATCATTCGTTATTGCGTTTTCGGTGGAGGGCGGTTTCTTAGTCCATATTCGTTCCGGGCTATTTTTATCATTATACTGGCCCTCCTTTTTGTAGCAGGTGGATAATATCCAAATATCTATTGAATTGTGCCACATTTCTAACATGGAATCATGTGTATCTATCTGAATTATGCATCTGAACCTTTATCAGTGCATCCTGTATGGACTATAACACAATTCTTGCTGAATTAATATAATCATGTACGTGGAATTAAATTAATGTAATCATGTTATTTCTATCATGCAATCACAAGTGACTACCATTTGGTTAAATAATAATACCCCTGATGAACCGTGCTGAGGGATTCAACACGGGGAAACGCGTTGGGTATAAGAATAATCTTTTCAGGGTTTATTGATTCTACCCTGTTTATCTGAGGCATTTAGGAAAGGGTGGATAATCCTTATTCCCCCCTTTTCCAATCATATACGGCACTTGTATATATTGTTTGTTGTTTTCATGTATATATACATATATGTCTGATAGTCATACCGATGACAATTGACCATTGACGTTCTCTCATAGTCTCACATATTGGTGGTGGGTCTGTCCTGTGTCAGGGATACACAAGGGCCTGTAAGAGGGTCCTGACACGGGATCGCCCCTATCGGGGCGGCCATTCCGTTTTTAGGCAGGGTGTTTAGAACTAGGGTAAGTGATAGGGCCAGTTTGTTTCTTGCCCCCTTGCTCACCTTACCATCTTGCACCTCCCATTGTTGTTTGAGCTATTCCTTACTTATTTTTGATGATATTTTAGTATATCCAATAAAAGTTATATTTTATTTTATTAGAGTGATGTTCCTTCTCTGTGAATCCAAACCCATGCTCACACAAGACTCCCCCATGCTCAGATGTGTCCTCCATGCTCAGATGTGACCCCCATGCTCAGATCAGACCCCTATTGCTCAGATCAGGACCCCCCATGCTCAGATCAGACCCCCATTGCCCAGATCAGGGCCCCTCCCCATGCTCAGATCAGACCCTCCCATGCTTAGATCAGACCCCCATGCGCAGTTCTATAATTAAAAAAATATCTTCCCTCTCCTGATCAGGCACTGGTCTCCTGTTCGTGCAGCTGCTACTTTGCAGGTCTGACATGCTCTCCACTATCACCTGATGAGCACACCATCAGGTCATAGTGCATGTCTTAATGTACTACGTTCTCATACTGTGTGCATCAGGACGTAGTGGAGAGTGAGCTAGAGCTGCAAAGTAGCAACGATGCCCGATCAGGAAAAATATCTGAGCATAGGGTAGAGAGTGAGCCAGCCTGACTGTTTCCCAGATCCACAGCAAGAGTCGCATTTGAAGAAGCAAAGAGCCACATGTGGCTCAAGAGCCACAGGTTGGCCACCCCTGCTCTAGCCCTTTTAGTGCCTCAAAGTTCGGGTCCCCATTGACTTCAATGGGGTTTGGGTTCTGGGTCTAGTCCCGAACCCGAACTTTGTGGGGAAGTTTGGCCGAACTCGGAAAACTTCCAGGTGTCCGCTCAACTCTACTTATAAAATCTCCAAAGACAGGATCCGTTGTGTTTCGCAATTTTCGGTTATTTTGACACATCAGAACGGTAAAGTAAACTATGATGTTCACAAGTCCAAACAGATGGCAGCCGAGGAAGCAGGTGTGTGACATGAGGCAGGTGGCAGCATCAGAAAAGTGGCTAAAGCACATAGCCAGAAGTTTCTGGCCATTTTTTACAATGTTCTGGTATGGTAGCACACTGCAGTAAGAACATTACTGCCAGAATGATCTAGTCAGATGCATCAAGCACCAGTGTGTGGAAATTATGGTTGATCCACTCCTTATTCTTTATAAGGGTTTATAAGGGTTTATCTCTTAACATTTTAAGAGGTGTTTTGTTCTTTTTGGGGTAATTATGTCCCACTGCCCTAAACAACCGCTCTGATGCCACACTACTGGCAGGGCAGGAAAGCTTGTCCAGGGAAAACTGGGCCAGTTTCAATCGCAAATCATGTTTGACTGCCCAGTAATCCAGGAGATCTGGGCAGGCAGGGTGTAGTA
>JAKVIS010005616.1:0-11839 GCA_033119425.1 Bufotes viridis | reverse complement strand
GGCGGGCGCAGGCCCAAACACTTCATTCAGCTGATCAGCCAATTATTCCATCAGTCTAAATTGGATTCGAGTGAGAAGACTTGGCCGGCCGGGTGCCGGAACCGACAGCCACAGTGGATGGAAGATGGAAAGACAGTAGCTGCGGAGATGCAGATAGGGGATGTATCAGATATTGACACCAAATATTTGTTTGGAAAAAAAGATTAAAATTGTTTGATGATGATTAATAATAAGAATAAGAATAAGAATAATAATAAGAATAATTGTTAACAAATAGGGGCTTTCATGCAGCAATTCATACATTTCTGTTGCAATAGTAAAAAAATACGACATTCACATGAAGAACTACAGATAAGTACTCCTGTACCACGAGGAAAAAACCAGCAATCATTGCCCAATTTCTAGGACTCGTCTGGCTTGTCCATGGGTGGCCCACATGGGAGTAACATCTTCTCCATCAGGTTAAACTTCACTCTTGCCTTGCTCTCGTTCTCAGCCACAGCAAAGTAGTTGAGCAGATCAAAGTGGCCCATATAGGAGCAGTAGGAGTCACGATGCTGATTTACCAACCATTCCCATGTTGTGGTGTCCGCATGGCCGGTGCCAATATACTTTGACTGCAAATGCTCCAACTGGCTGTGGATGGTATATCGGTCAGTCCAAAAGGCCAGAAAGTGATAACCCAAAGAGAAGCTCACGGCCCAGGCCCACGTTCAGCAACACAGAACACTTCTCAATGCGACAGACACATTCCAGGAGCCATCTCGCTGGCATAAACCAGAGACAACTTGTATCCTCCTCTCTGACCTCACCACCATGCGCCTCTTCAGGTTCACCATCAGCATAGCACCACCCGCCAGATGCACACTCACTTTTGGCCACGCCTTTTCTTCACACATACGTCCTAGTAACAAAGCGTGCCAAAAACAGAGACAGATAGGAGGAAGCAATACAGGACTGAAGAGGGAGGGAGGGAGGAGGGAGGAGGAAGGAAGAAGAAAAGAAAAGAAAAGAAAAGAAAAAAAAAAAAAACAACTTGGTTGATTGTGATGTCAGAGCCTCATTGTTGATTGTGATGTCAGAGCCTCATTGTTGATTGTGATGTCAGGGCCTCATTGTTGAGTGTTCCGTCAGGGCCCATTGTGATGTCATCCCTTGACCTGACCCCTGACCTTAGCTGACCTGACCTGCCCACTGTGACACGTGCAGTGTTCCGTCCATTGTACAGGCAAGGTAGGTCCAGCTGCTCCTGATACATTGGAAGTGCTGGACGACTTTCTCGCCTCCACTTAATCCAGTTACGTTTACAATATCCACAAGAGGGAGACACAGGCATACATTACGTACTGAAGGACTGGAAAAGCAAAATGGTTACTTACATCCAGCCAAACTGTTCCAAAAGTGTCACTTTCCAGGAATGAATGTGCACAACAGGCCAAACAATCCCACAGGTGCTTGCTTGCGTGCGTGCTGGTCCAAACACTGCATTCATCTGATAAGCCAATTAATCTATCAGTCTTAATTGGATTTGGCCTGTGAGGAGAATGGGCAGGTGATGGATCCTACAGCTACGGCTGCTGCTGCTGCATCATCAGGAGATGGACAGACTGACACACGCAGGTATTATGCAGCAAGCAACACTGGGCAGAAAGAGAGAGAGAGAGAGGGAAAAAAAACAAAAAAAACAGATGAGGTGCAGACTGAGGCAGGGCACAGCTTTCCACTTGCTTGCTGGAAGGAGGGAAGAAGGATTATTCTTGCAATCTAGTCGTTCTGTTTTTGGATACTGGATTAGGAAGGGGTGCACCGGTCCTGGTGGTACTGCAATACCAGGTCAATGCGTGGAGTGGACAGAGCAAGCTCTTTTTCCATCTCCCTGTTCGAAAAATCCATTTAATATATGGTCCCCAGATAGGGGACGTATCAGATATTAAACTGATAAGAACAGATTTTTTTTTTTTTTTTTTTTTTTTTTGAACCATCAGGTTTGGTTAGTATTAGCAAATTAACGAGCTCTGTAACCAAATCATCACATGGCTATTTTTAATCTCAAAGATATAACACAAAAATTACAAAGACAACAAGTTTTTTCCATTTTTGAAACTTCCATATCCCTTCACCATCATAACCCTCCCCTTTCCTTAAATCCCACAAATAACAAAGATATAAACGACTTAAGAACACTTTAACACACTCATCCACCTCCCATACTTCTCTCTTATACACATACATATTCCTAGCATCCCATAATACTTCCTTTAAACATGTCATCACTAACCACAACACTCTACTCTTCTTTTTACCACTTAATCCAATCCCAAATAAAACAAAAGCATATGTAAGAAAACTTAAACCAGTCAATTCCTTTATCAACCTTCTTACTTTCCTAAACACTTCTTGAGCAAACCCACAATTCCAAAATAAATGTAAAACACTCTCTCTCCCACCACATCCCTGTCTCGGACACACATCACTTCTTACCAGATCTCGCTTCTTCTGCACTTCCCTAACCGGCAATGCCCCATGCATACTTAACCACACCATATCTCTCTGCTTGTTTGTCATACCATCCATACTCACGTTCTTCCACACCTTCTCCGCCTCTGAAGAAGATAGAAGATTAATATCCTCTACCATCTCCTCTTTCTTACACATATTCAACACTTTCTTTTTATCTTTTAATTCATTCACACTCAAAGTCAACAATCCATTCTTTTTCACAAATCTCTCCATTCCTATATACCAATAAGGACAAATAAAAGCCACAGGTTGTCTCAAACTTCTTTCACACCACCCAAGCCTACACAACAGCCAACCCCCAGTATACTTCATCATGCAAGCCACTTTCCCACTTCCATTCAATAACCTCAACACATTCACAACAAAATTAATACATAAATACACCTCAACATCCGGAAAATTCAGGCCCCCATTCTCTCTACATTTCATCACAGTCGCACGCCTAACTCTCTCCATTTTCACACCCCACAAGAACAAAAATAAAACTCTATTAATTTTCCTCAACTCCATATAAGTAGGAGGAAATACATTCCCGATAAAGAGCAATATTGGTAAAATAATGCATTTAATAACTAAAACTTTACCAGAATACGACAACTCACGCAACTTCCAAAAATCCAACTTTCTTTCAACCTTACTTCTCACTTCCTCCCAACTCTCGTGTCCATTCAACCTCTCATCAAACTTAACACCCAACACTTTAATGCTATTTACCACTTTCACACCTAATTCAGACACATCACATCCCCCTCCAAAACACTTTACCTCACATTTACTCCAGTTCACTCTAAAGGCTGAAGCCCCACAAAAAATATCTGACAACAACTTAACCCTTTGTAATTCAGCCTTACTTTCACATATCACACACACATCATCCATATAACCTAAGACTTTCACACTCTTACCCCCACTTCCAGGAACACTCACACCTCTCAAAAATTTATCCTTCCTAATTAAACAAAGTAATGGCTCCATCGCACAGATGAAAACAGCTGGAGAAAGCGGGCACCCCTGCCTCACTCCGGATCCTACCCTAATCCTGACACTCTCAAACCCATTCACCAGCAGTCGACTCCCAATCTCCTCATACAAACTTCTCACAACTCTAACAAAAGCACAAGGGAACCCCATCCTTTCCAACACTTTAAACAAAAAACTAATGGGAGAGCCTATCAAAGGCCTTTTCAAAATCCAACGAAAACACATTCACACTCCTATCTCTCTGTAATTCATCCCATAACACGTCTCTCAGCAAACTCAAATTTCCAGAAATACTACGCCCAGGCACTCCACACACTTGCTCCTCCTGCACTACTTGACCAATCACCTCACTCATCCTTTTCGCTAACAATCTTGCATATCCCTTATAATCAACATTCAATAAAGTGATTGGTCTCCAATTACGCAAATCATTCCTAACACCCTTTTTGAAAATTAAAACAACTACGCCCTCCTTCATAGACTTACTAATTCTACCCTTCCTCCACATATATTTATATAATTCCACTAAGTCATTCCCTACCAACATCCCAATATTTAACATAGAATTCCACTGGGATCCCATCCCTACCAGGCGTCTTATTCCTAGCCATACCATTAACTATATCTCTCTACTTCCTCATCAAGTAATATCCTTCACTAAATTCCCCTATCCTCTATCCCTACCTTCCCTTCCAAAACACTGAGTACGTCTTCCTCCAACCCCACATCTCTACCCTTCTCTCTATACAACTCCTCATAAAAGTCTGTCACTACTCTCCTAACTTCTTCACCACAAACCTCCACATCATTCATATCTTTCACCCTATCTAAATCTGTCCTCGCACTCACCACCTTTTTAAAGAAAAATCTAGAACAACACTCATCTTTTTCCATTACATTCAACTTGGCCTGATATATAATTTGTTTCCCTCTCTCACGCAATAAATCACTCATCATCTTTCTCTCTTTACACAAGTCCTCATCCACATTATAACCTAATTCTCGCATCCCATACAAAAATTCCAACCTCTTCATACACCTTGCATACCTCTTTCTTTTCCTTGCAGCCCATCTATATCCCATCCTCTTAAAAAACACTTTCACTCTTTCCTTCATCCAATCCCACCACTCTAAAACGCACCCAAACTCACTCTTCTTCTGACACCATCCAACATAATGTTTCTCAAATTTCTCCCTTACCTCCGCATCATCCAACATACTTACATTCATCTTCCATATTCCTCTACCATATTTCTTCACACCTTCCATTTCCAATTCACACCGCAAACATTCATGATCAGAGTACCCTACCCGCATTTGTGAATAACTCTTAACCAAAAACCCTCTAGAGACAAAAAAGTAATCCAATCTGGAATGTATTCCCCCCCTGTCCGCATGGTAAGTAGCAGGCACCGGATGAATTTTACACACTTTAACCACATCGCTCAAAGTATTGTCAGTCATACTTTGCAAAAACATTTTACTAGTAACATCTATTCTATCACCCTGTAAGATGACAATTGATATCCCCTACTACAACACACGGTATCCTACCTGGCAAATACAAGATTAATTTTTTCAAATAAATCTTTCCTAAGATTTTTATCTGTAGGGGCATAAATATTAATAATTCTAAACATAAAATCTCTAAATTTAACATAAATCATCAAACACCTACCTGGTTCTATTATCACATAGCGATCAATAACAAAATACTTATTCTTAAATAATACACCAACTCCATCATTCTTGTTGCATGAGGAAGTGGACCATAAGGACTCACCATACACCCATTCAGCTTTTGGATGGAATCTCCACCAACCCACATTCTTGTAAGCAAATAATATCACCTGGTCTTGAGGCGATGTCCTCTAATATGGCAGCTCTCCTGGCCTTGTCCTTAAACACCCTCACATTGAGGGAGCAAACAGAAAACTTATAAGGGACAAAACATTAAAGAAAAACAAAACAGTCACGTATTTGGAGGCATTTGCATCACTTCTGTCAAATTGTTCTACCTGTTCAGCATTCAGAAAAGGCGAAGTGCGCCCACTCATTGGGACTCAACAAATCCACCGCTGTCTTCTAACAATGCAATAAGAGTTCTCTGGGTCACAATGCCAGGTGATTCTACCGGCTGGTTGCCCACAAGGGGGTGCCCTCCCCAGCAGACTCTGGCACAGGCTCTCTTTTGGCTCTCTTTGCAGTCACCTTCTGCCATCCATCCTCCCTTCTCGTTCTCCTGACCAAACTGAAAAGGGTCCTCAGAGTCCTTCTGGGATAGCAGGCGTAGTCCAGGAGAACACTGAGGAGGTGGGCTACCATGCCCCTGCTGGCTTCCTCCTGCAGCCTCCATAGGCTCAGGTTCCTCACTCTGATTCTGTACTGAGCATCCTGCAGTCACTGTGGGCCTCTGACGGCTGCACCCCTTCAGAGGTTTGCAGGCCCTGACGCCTGAGAAACACTCATACATTACCGTCTGGCCTACTCGGTTTCCACCGTCTCTCCACCAACCTTGTGGTTTTATGCAAGGCTTCTGCATAAGAACGACCAGGAATCGCGATCTTTGGGCAGTCTTTACATGCGTGACCTGTCTTGCCACAGGCATCACACTTCGTGGTCTTGACGCACTCGCCCGCCTCATGACCTGGCTCACCACAGTTCCGGCAACATCTCCCAACAGTGCACTCACTTACCACGTGACCAAATTGATAACATTGCCTGCAATACTTCGGCTGTCCTTCATAGTACAGAAATCCTCTATACCCACCAATCGAAAAATTTGCCGGAGGGTGCTTAACACCCCCAATGCCACCAGGTGTAGGAGACAGCCTGACCCAATATCTGTGTTTACCAGTCGCCAATCCCCACCTGTCAAACAGCTTTTGAGGGCCTCTGACGGTTGTAGAAAATTGCAGTAAGAATGCACGCACCAAGTCCATCGGCGTATATGGATTATAAAGGTGGACAGTGACAGCTCTCTCATCCATTAGATAGGAAGGAAAGACGTCAAAATGGTGCAGAACAGATGAAGAGTCTTGCATTTTAATAGCCTTTACCTTCTCATATACATTGCAGCAGATTCCTTCTTCTATAAGCGTTAAATCGAATCGGCCCATCTTGGGAAAGTCCTGTAGGCATACGATGTAGCTGAAATCCAACTTCAAGGTCTTCACTATCACATCTTCCACCATAGTTTGACGTCCAATACGATTCACATAATCTGGCTTCACCAGGAAACGGAGTGTGTTCCTTACTCCTTCTCGCTCCATTCTGCAAGGAAAGCAGGCAAAAAACGATCACTTCGCGTTGTTCCGGGACTAATCCGCTCCCCAATAGCAGCAGGGAGGTAAGGCACAGGCTATGAACCTATGCCCCCCTCCCAGGCCGAGGAGACGGGTACCCAGAACACCTTCCAGACAGACCAAGTATGTCTCCACACTTGATCGTGCCAAAAGGCCGAGAAGCGATAACCCGAAAAGGGACCGCCGCCGAGGCCCACGGTCGCCAACACAGAACACTTCTGAAGGCGACAGGCAGCCTCCTGCAGGCAGGCCCCAGCCACATTCCAGCAGACAGCCGCCTTCTCGCTCTCACAAACCAGGGAGAGCTTCAGTCCTCTACTCTGCCCTCACACCATCATGCTCCTCTTCGGGCTCTTCATCTGCATAGACCCGCCCGCCCACTCAAGGCCACACCTTTTCCTCCGAAGTACGCCCTGTTCAAAGAGAAAAAAAAAAAACAATACAAGATATTATAATAATCATCAATCATCATTGCATTGTAGATTGTCATGTCAGGGCCCCATTGGTCACGAATCCGTCAGGGCACCATGTGATGTCATTCATCCCGTAACAAGCTGCAGAATAGGCCCTTGTGACACGTGCCATGTTCCGTCCACTGTACACAGAGGAGGATGCCCGGCGGCAGCGGCGGCTGCTGCTACATCTGCAGTGATGGGCAACTGTGCTCCTCCTCTCCTCCCCCAAAAGGAAAAACCCACTTCAGAAGATCCACAAGAAGGAGACACAGCAGCAGCCGTCGTTTACTTACTTAAGAAGAGCATAATGGTAACATCTAGCCAGCTTGTTGCTCCAAACGTGTCAATTAGGAGGAGCATGTTCACAACAGCCCAAACCCCAGGTGCGCGGGCGGGCGCAGGCCCAAACACTTCATTCAGCTGATCAGCCAATTATTCCATCAGTCTAAATTGGATTCGAGTCGAAGACTTGAGCGGACTGGGTGCCGGAACCGACAGCCACAGTGGATGGAAGATGGAAAGACAGTAGCTGCGGAGATGCAGATAGGGGATGTATCAGATATTGACACCAAATATTTGTTTGGAAAAAAAGATTAAAATTGTTTGATGATGATTAATAATAAGAATAAGAATAAGAATAATAATAAGAATAATTGTTAACAAATAGGGGCTTTCATGCAGCAATTCATACATTTCTGTTGCAATAGTAAAAAAAATACCACATTCACATGAAGAACTACAGATAAGTACTCCTGTACCACGAGGAAAAAACCAGCAATCATTGCCCAATTTCTAGGACTCGTCTGGCTTGTCCATGGGTGGCCCACATGGGAGTAACATCTTCTCCATCAGGTTAAACTTCACTCTTGCCTTGCTCTCGTTCTCAGCCACAGCAAAGTAGTTGAGCAGATCAAAGTGGCCCATATAGGAGCTGTAGGAGTCACGATGCTGATTTACCAACCATTCCCATGTTGTGGTGTCCGCATGGCCGGTGCCAATATACTTTGACTGCAAATGCTCCAACTGGCTGTGGATGGTATATCGGTCAGTACAAAAGGCCTGAAAGTGATAACCCAAAGAGAAGCTCACGGCCCAGGCCCACGTTCAGCAACACAGAACACTTCTCAATGCGACAGAGACATTCCAGGAGCCATCTCGCTGGCATAAACCAGAGATAACTTGTATCCTCCTCTCTGACCTCACCACCATGCGCCTCTTCAGGTTCACCATCAGCATAGCACCACCCGCCAGATGCACTCACTTTTGGCCACGCCTTTTCTTCACACGTGCGTCCTAGTAACAAAGCGTGCCAAAAACAGAGACAGATAGGAGGAAGCAATACAGGACTAAAGAGGGAGGGAGGGAGGAGGAAGGAAGAAGACAAGAAAGAAAAGAAAGAAAAAAAAAAAAAAAACAACTTGGTTGATTGTGATGTCAGAGCCTCATTGTTGATTGTGATGTCAGAGCCTCATTGTTGATTGTGATGTCAGGGCCTCATTGTTGAGTGTTCCGTCAGGGCCCATTGTGATGTCATCCCTTGACCTGACCCCTGACCTTAGCTGACCTGACCTGCCCACTGTGACACGTGCAGTGTTCCGTCCATTGTACAGGCAAGGTAGGTCCAGCTGCTCCTGATACATTGGAAGTGCTGGACGACTTTCTCGCCTCCACTTAATCCAGTTACGTTTACAATATCCACAAGAGGGAGACACAGGCATACATTACGTACTGAAGGACTGGAAAAGCAAAATGGTTACTTACATCCAGCCAAACTGTTCCAAAAGTGTCACTTTCCAGGAATGAATGTGCACAACAGGCCAAACAATCCCACAGGTGCTTGCTTGCGTGCGTGCTGGTCCAAACACTGCATTCATCTGATAAGCCAATTAATCTATCAGTCTTAATTGGATTTGGCCTGTGAGGAGAATGGGCAGGTGATGGATCCTACAGCTACGGCTGCTGCTGCTGCTGCTGCTGCATCATCAGGAGATGGACAGACTGACACACGCAGGTATTATGCAGCAAGCAACACTGGGCAGAAAGAGAGAGAGAGAGAAAAAACAAAAAAACAGATGAGGTGCAGACTGAGGCAGGGCACAGCTTTCCACTTGCTTGCTGGAAGGAGGGAAGAAGGATTATTCTTGCAATCTAGTCGTTCTGTTTTTGGATACTGGATTAGAAAGGGGTGCACCGGTCCTGGAGGTACTGCAATACCAGGTCAATGCGTGGAGTGGACAGAGCAAGCTCTTTTTCCATCTCCCTGTTCGAAAAATCCATTTAATATATGGTCCCCAGATAGGGGACGTATCAGATATTAAACTGATAAGAACAGATTTTTATTTTTTTTTTTTTTTTCCTCAGTAATTAGACATCTTAATAACAATCAGTTCACTCTGACGTGCCTCAACAAGTAGAATGTCTATTTTACATCATAGGAACCCTACTAAAATCCAACAAAAAAGGAGTATTCAAGATCTACTCACGGTTTGGTTCCATTGGGATATTTTCCAAATTTTCTCAGCTTCAACTTCTCCAAGTCTTTTTTTATCTAGCAAGTATATCGTAAAGATCCTTGACAAAAAAAGTTTAGCACATTCTCTTGAAGTTAAAACAATTTTCTTAAAAATCACTAAATTCCTAGTATCCCACATCACTTCCTTAAAAACAGAGAATAATAGCCAACAAACACGTGAGTTAGATAAAATCCTAAAATCTTGCCCCACAAAAAATTTATCATAACTAAAAACTCTCCATCCGGTCAGTGCAATAAATAAACCTTTTAAAATACTAAAAACTTCTTTTGCATAAAAACAGTCCCAAAATAAATGGCTCAAATCTTCAATACCTCCGCATCCTTCCCTTGGGCATCTCTCCGACACTCTTATACCCCTAGCGTTCATGAATGATCTAGTCGGGAGACACCCATGAAAACTGAGCCAAACAACATCTTTTTGTTTATTTGAAAGACCAGCAATGCCAAAAAGTTTCCATATTCTGACAGCCTGTGCAGTATTGCAAAATGGCACATCATATAAAACCTCATTCTTCCTACCAGCTTTTATAACTTCACTTTTCTCAGTCTTACTTATAGAGCTTAGTCCATATTGATCATAGAAGGTCCTGAGCACCGTATAGAATTTTGGAATCACAAAAGCAAAAGGCCTACTCAGTTCCTTCTCACACCAGCTCCATTTAATAAATAACCATCCTGCTAAGTACTTACACATGGCTGTCGTTCTACTATTGCACTTTAAAATTTTGAAGATTAAAAGGAAATAATGCATCCGTATAAAAAACTCAATGTTCGGGAAATCATACCCACCCAGTTCTGTTTTTGTCATCACAACAACTCTCCTCATTTTTTCCATCTTAGAGCCCCAGAAAAATACAAACAGCTTTCTATTCATTCTTCTCATCCACATCTTCCCAGGAGGTAAAATAATAGACGTATATAAAATAAGGGGTAAAATCACAGCTTTGATCACTAAAATTTTCCCTCTCAAAGATAATTGCCTTAATCTCCAAAAATTAAAAATTTTTTCGACTTTCGCCTCCAAAGCTGCATAACTCTTCTCACATTTATTATTCTTCTCAAAAATTACACCTAGAATTTCCGCTTCTTCTTTCTTGGGGATCCCTTGTTCACTCACCTCCACTTGCTTTCCGAAATTCACAAGTTGACATTTTTTCCAGTTTATACTCATCCTGGCCATGCTACAAAAAATCTGCATATGTAAATTAACTCTATTGAGATCCGCCTGGTTCTGACAGGAAAAAACAACATCGTCCATGTATCCAAATGACTTTACAGTTCTCCCAGAACCTCCTGGTATAAAGAAACCTTGAATACACTTATCCTTTTGGACTGATCTTAAAAGTGGTTCCATCGCGCATATAAAAAGAATCGGGGAGAGAGGGCAGCCCTGTCTGACTCCTGACCTCACCTCTAAAGCCGGGCCAACTCTTCCATTAATTAAAATATGACTAAAAACATTAAAATACATGCCTTTAATCACACTTAAAATTTTTCCAGGGATCCCCATTCTTTCCAATGTTGAAAATAAAAATCTATGTGAGACTTTATCATAAGCCTTCTCAAAGTCCGTAGTTTCAATAATTAAAGGAATATTGTTAAAATTTGCGTAATAAATCATGTCTCTCAGTAAAATCAAGTTGTCCGAAATTCTTCTACCTGGAACGGCACAAACCTGGTATTCATCAACCATAAATCCCACTACTTCACTCAATCTGCTCGCAATAATCTTAGCAACTATTTTGTAATCACAGTTGAGTAACGTTATAGGCCTCCAGTTTTTAATATCCTTCTCATTCCCTTTCTTATAAATTAATGTAACCATCCCTTTTCTCATAGAAGGAGATAAAACCCCGTTATTAAAAACAAATTGCACTACCCGACACACTTCTTCTCCAATAATATCCCAATAAAACTGATAAAATTCTTCCGGGAGACCATCACTCCCTGGGGTTTTCCCACACACCATCCTTTGAATCGCCTTCTTTACCTCATCTTCATGTATATCCCCTACCAAAACATCTTTCTCCTCCTTTGGGATGTTA
>JAKVIS010005615.1:0-11752 GCA_033119425.1 Bufotes viridis | reverse complement strand
ATCGGTAGGGGTTCAAGTGCTGGGACCCCCACTGATTGCCCTAATGGGGGCCTGGCCTTTTTTCCAGCCAAGTGTCAGACTACAGCTAGGAGGAGTTTGAGAAGACAGAGCTTGGCTGTTTCCATCAGTGCCATGGACTTTGGAATGCTCAGCTTGACCTCTGCTCCATTCAGACTCCTAATTATGGACTTGCAGTTGTAGGGGAATGGGAGACCAGTGGCCTCCCTCCCATTCTAACGATCTAGTATTTATCACCCAACCAGTAGATGTGTGTATAAATGCTTCAGACTCCCTAAATTGGAGCTGATATGTATTAAAGGTCTTGTCAACCCACTAAGTAGCTATGTACAAATGTGATGCACACCAAGGAAGAGATTACTTGCTGCTTGAGATGTTCAAGCTTATGTGTTGTTTCTTCAATATGTAAATCCCATTAGCGCTTACTTGGCTGCTCACTATGTAGCTGCAGCATCGCAGCAGAACCGCAAAGAAATTGCTGCACTGGGGTACACAAGCTGAAAGTAAAAACAGTGATACCGCTGCGCCTCCCTATATTGAAGGTGGCTGCAAGCAACCCTCCCTCCTGCTGGAAAGCTCCCGCAGAAATAGGGTCAGTCTAAGTTACCTTATTGGTGACTTCACATTCCACAAGATCCTGATTCTTTAATAGTGCAGTGTGGGTTTGTTGCAGGCAAGGGTCTGGTATCTAGGGTTAGAGTCATGCCCCCGCTCGTGCGGCTCCGTTAATACAAAGTTGTGGTTCTTGCTCACAGGGAGCAGGGGTGACGCTCACTTCTGTAACTTGTTTCTCCAATAACCTGCTAGTTCCTACTGACATGTCCTCTGGATTGCAATGATAATAACATAGTTCATGCTCTTAAAGGCTACCTTGTGAACATTTTAAAATTTCCAATCATATATGTTAAAACTAGGGCAAAAACGTAAACGTCAACCCAGAAAATGTCAGAAGGCCCTATTGTAATCTCAAATTACCTCTAGAGTTGGTGAACCTTTTATTCTTTGCACATTCTTGTTTTAAAATGTATAAGAAGAATTTTCACCTCCATGTGTGTCCTGTAACTGTAAACTTTTAATACCAGCATCAATATTTTCCTTGAGTTGGAAATGCCTTCTGTCATTCATACATCTTGAACAAACATGTTGACATTTAAACAGCCTGAGATTTCACATCCAAATGGTAAAACACGGCTCTACAAGTAAATACTAATAAGGCAGATAATGTTCGCTTGCCAGAATTTGTACCTTTTGAATTCTATGCTTTGATTGAATTTTCTCTCCTATTATCCATGCATTCAGTTATGTTTCTCATCTGAAATTAATGGCTGTGAATGTCAATAATTTGCATTTCCCAACAAAATCACCCACAGCGCTGCTCATGGGAAAAGGTTTCCATACGCCTCAATTTTCAAAAATAGCAGTAATAAGCTGCTCTGGCCAATTTCTACTTTTTAGAATGGTCCTCAACAATGACCTGCTGGGACTTCGAGTGATCAACTGTAAACTTTGGAGAAATCTGGATGATATCTGGCTGATAGTTGTGAGTCCTGAGCAAAGTCAGAATTTCAAATAGGGTAAATGAAAATTAGGTTTCTAAATTAGACATTTAAATGGTCACTACGGTTGAAAAAGTCATAATTCCATCAAGTTCAACCAAGGGATGGGTGTTAATGTGAATTTTAGAAAAGGAGAGTTTTTTTTATAAGCAGGAGAATATCATAAACTGTAAAATACATGCTAGTAGAGAAAAATGCCTTGTTTTCCACTTAGCAGCTCTCCCCCTTCCTTAATTAAAGGGCATCTGTTAGCTGATTTAAAACTGGGTGGCCAGTTACAAGTGCGCTTAGCAGCTCAAAGCATCTGTGTTGTTCCCATCTTAATATGTGCCCGCATTGCTGAGAAACATGAAGTTTATAATATATGCAAATGAGCCTCTAGGAGCAATGGGCTCAGCTCTCTCTGCAATGGCAATGCCCCCATTGCTCCTAAAGGCTCATTTGCATATATTAAACTTCATTTTTCTCAGCAATGCAGGCATATAAGGACATGGGACCAACAGAGATGCCTTCAGCTGCCAAGCGCTCATGCAACAAGTTATCTAGTCTAGGCACAAATCTGCTGACAGAAGCCCTTTAAACTAACTGTACTGTCTTCTGTTCAGAACCATTTGCATAGTTTAATGTTATGTGTATTCATATGTGTGCCTGCAGCACCACCTAGTGACCTTTTGTTGTAATCACTTTGTTAAAGTCATGAATATTAATTAGGTGACAACTTCCTGCTCCCAGGGCTTTGTGGGAAAGAGACTGAGCCTGCTGCCATATTCCTTCACCTCATGGAAGGAGCAGCTGCACATTATGTGCCTCTTTACTCAAGCATCGTCGGTAAGGGTTTAATTAATGTTTTCCTATAGCTTTGTGTACCTGTATGCTGTACATTCAGTCCTTTGTATGTTCTCTTTATACAGTTTACCTTATCTACTGCCGGTTAATAAAGCCACAGATTACAGATACAAGTCTCAATTTATTAACTAGTAGAATGGGTGATATCTGCCTGTTGAACTGCATATAGACCCCGGGGTACATGTTGTGAGAACAGGACAGTAAACGACGACTTCTAGCAAGAGGGGCACATCTGACTACACAGAAGTCTGTTACAGTCCACGCAAATACCTGCAAACGGACACCACAGCGACTTCTATACAGTCCAGTGCTACCAAGGGATAGCTGCTTCAAGCAATTTAGACATATTTGATTGCATACCGTGACCGCTCTTTAAGCACAGCGACCTGCATTCCACAGTACACGCAGTTAAGTGTCTTTACCAATACCATGTCGCGAAGCACAGTATTGAGCTACAAGACAAGATCAGAGAAGAATGGTTCCTCCAAGTCGGCTTCCGTTAGCAGCGCAGCCGCCATTGCCCGCGCAAAGGCAGAAGCAGCAAAGGTCAAAGCAGCCTTTGCTGAGCAAGAAATGAAGATGAAAGAAGAAAAGGCTTCACTAGAAAGGAAGATGAAAGAAGAACAGGCTTTACTAGAAATGAAGATGAAAGAAGAACAGGCTTTACTAGAAATGAAGATGAAAGAAGAACAGGCTTCACTAGAAATGAAGATGAAAGAAGAACAGGCTTCACTAGAAATGCAAAAGTCCTCTTAGATGCAAAGCTAGAGAAACTCGCTGTAGAGAAGGAAACGGCAGCCGCCATAGCTGAAGCAGAGTTCTTGGAAGCAATAGAATACCCAGAAACTAAAAGTCACAGCAGTGTGCTTAGCCCAGAACTCGACCAGCAAGATCCTGCACGACGCACTTCAGAGTACGTCCTTCAACACTCCAGACCAAACAGCAATGCTGATCCATTCCCAGGAACCGGTTGTCACCTATGCCACAGAAAAATCATACCATCCAAAAGAAAGAGTCACACATGGAACCCAGTCCTGCAAACAAGAGAGCACAGAGCCACATGACAAAGCTCGAGCTAACTTCCCTGCATCCAAAGTAAGCCAGCTTCCAGTCCAGCTTGCAGAGCCACCTTATTCCACAAGACAGTATGACACGGGCTGGCCTAAATCAGAGACTCCATACAGGTATGATCGCACACCACAGCCACACCGTGACTCCACACCTCCAACCAACCCTAGTTATAACCAAGCCACAACAGACTTTGCCAGGTTCTTTACTAAACGAGAGCTAGTTACAAAGGGACTGGCGAGTTCAGTGATCGCTCTGAAAACTATAGAGCATGGCGGTCCTCCTTTATAACATTACAAGAGACTTGGGCCTGTCATGTAGGGAGGAGATAGACTTCCTTGTTGATCGGCTTGGAAAAGACTCTGTGGAACATGCCAAGAGAATTAGAGACATTAATATAAACTACCCAGAGACTGGTCTAAAAATGATCTGGGATAGACTTGATCAATGTTATGGTTCTGCAGAGGTCATAGAGGATGCGTTGTTTAAAAGAATTGACGAATTCCCTAAAATAACTAGCAAAGGTTTCCAGAAACTTAGGATTTAAGTGATCTACTGATGGAATTACAGGTTGCCAAAGCAGAGGGGGATTTACCAGGGCTTGCTTTCCTCGACACTGCCAGAGGCGCTCAAGCCGATCGTATTAAAGCTTCCCACAACCTGCAGGAGAAATGGGTCTCCCATGGGTCAAGGTACAAACATACCTACAATGTGCCATTCCCTCCGTTCAGTGTGTTTGTTGACTTTGTAAGCCTAGAGGCCAACATCCGTAATGACCCTAGCTTTGACCTATCACAGTCTTATGTCACTCCTCTGACCACAGACCTTACAAAGGATCAGTAGCAGTGCACAAAACTAACATTTCACCTGCAGATTCTTACAGGTACTACAGCTCCTCTAACCTGGAAACAGTCAAAGATCCTGGTAGCAGTGCCTCTGCACAAGAAGCCACACCTCTTCTGAAGTGCAGAGCCTTTAGAGAAATGTCCATAAGAGATCGCAAAGCCTTCCTGAAGGAGAACCGCATTTGCTACAAGTGCTGCTCATCAACATCACATATTGCCAAGGACTGTCAGGTTAGTGTAAAATGCACAGAATGCAACAACACAGATCACAACACGGCTCTACATCCTGGGCCTTTCTCATGGGCCTTATCACAGAGTAACAGTGCCAGAGAGCATGGCGGGAGGAAAGCAACTCTGAAGCTAACCCACCAGCAGTTACTTCACAATGCACTCGAAGTCTGCAAGAGAGCCATAGGTGGCAGGTCCTGCTCAAAGATCTGCCTAGCAAAGGTATACCCAAAGGGCTGCAGAGACAAAGCCATCAATGTATACACCATCCTAGATGACCAAAGTAATGCGTCCCTAGCCAAATCTACTTTCTTTGATATTTTCAACATTAAAGGGCCCAGCACTCCTTATTCTCTAAAGACTTGTGCGGGCACTGTAGAAACAGCGGGGAGGAGAGCTAGTGGCTACCTGATTGAGTCCATAGATGGTAAGACATGTCTTTCCTTACCAACTATTACCGAATGTAACCAGATCCCTGATAATAGACATGAGATCCCTACACCAGATGTAGCTAAGCATCACTCCCATTTGGAGCGTATAGCCCACCTCTTGCCAGAGCTTGATCCTAACGCTCAGATAATCTTACTCCTTGGGAGAGATATCTTACAAGTTCACAAAACCAGAGAACAGATTAATGGCCCACACCATGCTCCTTATGCCCAGAGACATGACCTAGGGTGGGTCATAATAGGAGATGTCTGCTTAGGAAGCATACACAAACCAACTTCCATTAATAGCATGCTTACTAGCACATTAGAAAATGGACGTCCCTCTATCTTCCAACCATGTGAAAACAACTTCCTCATAAAGGAATTGCCACATAGTACTCACCTACCTTGTTCCTTCATAGGCTCTTTAAACCACAACATAGCTTGTGATAGTGACAAAGACCACCTAGGTTGCTCAGTGTTCCAAAGGACCAGGGAGGACAATCAGGTAGCAATGTCCCATGAAGACAGATTGTTTTTAGAGACCATGGAAAAGGAAATCACTAAGGATGAGACAAATAGTTGGGTCGCACCTCTTCCCTTCAGACCTCAGAGGCAACGCCTGCCTAACAACAGAGAGCAAGTCTACAGGCGTTTTGTCTCTAAGACGTACCTTCCACAAGAAGCCAGAAATGAGAGACCACTTCTTTACTTTCATGAGAAGAATATTTGAGAACGGTCATGCTGAGGTAGCCCCCACCCTTAAAAACTCAGAGGAATGTTGGTATTTACCCATATTCGGGTTTACCACCCAAAGAAACCAGGCCAAATTAGAGTAGTGTTTGACTCTAGCGCCAAATATGAAGGCGTCTCCTTAAATGATGTCCTGCTCTCAGGTCCTGATCTTAACAACAGACTCCTAGGAGTACTGCTTCGTTTCGTAAAGACTCCGTTGCCTTCATGGCGGACATCCAGCAGATGTTTCATTGTTTTCTCGTTAAAGAGGAACATAGAAACTTTTTAAGATTTCTTTGGTTTATTGACAATGACCCCACAAAAGATATCGCGGAGTACCGCATGCGGGTACATATCTTTGGTAACAGTCCCTCTCCTGCAGTTGCAATTTATGGTCTTAGACACTCTGCTCAGGAAGGTGAGATAGAATACGGGTCAGACGTCAGACAGTTCGTAGAAAGAGACTTTTATGTAGATGACTGTTTAAAATCACTACCCACTGATGAGGATGCAATAAGTCTCCTTAAGAGAGCTCAAGAAATGCTTGCATGCTCAAACCTGAGACTCCACAAAATAGCCTCTAATAGTAAGCAGCTGATAGAAGCATTTCCCTCTCAAGACCACTCAAATGACCTGCAGAGCTTAGACTTAGGGACTGACTCCCTTCCTATACAACGTAGCCTTGGTCTTCTCTGGGATCTAAAATCAGACACGTTTACCTTCCAAGTCAGTGAGGAAGAGAAGCCCTTACCCGTAGAGGTGTCCTGTCTGCCATAAACAGTCTTTATGATCCCTTAGGGTTCACAGCTCCCGTCACAATCCAGGGTAAAACACTGCTTAGAGACCTAACTCAGGAAACATTGGATTGGGATGACCCACTTTCCCCTGGAAAAAGGAACACATGGATAGAGTGGAGAAACTCCCTAAAGACTTTATCTAGCCTCCATGTTCCACGATCTTACGCTCCTGTGCCATCCACAGAAGTAAAAACACAAAGACTTTATGTATTCTCTGACGCATCTGTCAAAGCTATTGCAGCTGTAGCTTATCTTAAAACTGTAGACAACAAAGGTCAATGCCACACAGGGTTTGTCATGGGCAAAGCAAAACTTGCACCACTTCTCGAACATACAATACCCAGGCTGGAACTCTGTGCCGCCGTACTAGCCGTTGAACTAGCTGAATTAATTACTTCAGAGATAAACCTTGAGATCCAAGACACCGAGTTTTATACAGACAGTAAAGTGGTCCTGGGCTACATTTACAACCAAACTAGGCGTTTTTACGTCTACGTTAACAACAGAGTGTTAAGAATCAGGAGGTCCACTTCCCCAAAACAATGGCACTTTGTACCCACTGACCATAATCCAGCAGACTTAGCAACCAGGTCAGTTGCCGCCAGTCATCTTAAGGACACAGTCTGGTTCACAGGTCCCGCTTTTCTATACAACCCAGAACATTCTTCTGACTGTGACCCATATGAGCTGTTAGATGCAGATTCTGATAAAGAAATCCGCCCTCAGGTATCTGTGCTACTTACAGTAAATTCATACAATCAGCTTGGTAGTCACCGTTTCATCAGGTTTTCCACCTGGAAGTCACTTGTGCGAAGCTATCACCTGCTTAGCACACATAGCCCATTCTTTCAAGCATACCCCATCTGTTATGGAAAGTAACTGCAAAGGCTGGCACCATTGTAAGAATGGATACACAGTAAGTGAGCTAGAACAATCTAAAAATCTAATAATTTGTTCCATGCAACGAGAGACATTCGCTAGGGAACTCGACTGCATCAACAACAAAAACCTGTGTCTAAGGACAGTGTGTTAGTGAAGCTTGATCCAGTCCTTGATGAGAATGGCCTGCTGAGAGTGGGAGGGAGGCTTAAAGAAGCCAAATTAGAGTTCAAAGAGAAACACCCTATCATAATACCTGGTCATCATCATTTAGCTTCCTTGCTTGTAGAGCATTACCACAATAAGATAAAACACCAAGGCCGACTATTTACCGAAGGAGCTTTACGAGCTGCTGGGCTGTGGATTGTTGGAGCAAAAGATGTGTTAACAGCTGTATCTTTAAATGTATCACTTGCCGCAAGCTACGCGGGAGTTTACAAACACAAAAATGGCCAATCTCCCCTCTGACAGGGTTAGCATGGATCCTCCATTTACTAATGTTGGTCTGGACGTGTTTGGTCCCTGGTCCGTTGTCACACGTCAAACTAGAGGAAGTCACGCTAGCTCCAAGCGATGGGCAGTCATTTTCACCTGTATGTCCATTCGAGCTGTCCATATTGAAGTTATTGAATCTATGGATACGTCTAGCTTCATAAATGCCCTCAGACGCTTTATTGCAATCAGAGGTCCTGTAAAACAAATCCGCTCTGATAGAGGCACAAACTTTGTTGGAGCCGTCAATGAACTAAATATTCTCTCCAACCTGGATAGTAACAATGTTAAAAGGTTCCTTAGTGAGCAAGGATGCACTTGGATTTTCAATTCCCTCATTCTTCTCACATGGGAGGAGCTTGGGAAAGAATGATTGGCATAGCCCGCAGAATCTTGAACTCTATCTTCATGCAAGTCGGCAGTGCAAGACTCACTCATGAGTGCCTTACAACCTTTATGGCTGAAGTCTCAGCCATTATTAATGCCAGACCCTTGACTCTGATATCAAATGACCCAGGGGATCCAATATTGCTTACGCCTGCCTCTCTACTTACCCAAAAGACTGGTACAGTGAATGCTCCTTCCGGGAGAGTTTGGCACCAAAGACCTCTACAAGCGCCAGTGGAGACAAGTGCAAGTTCTTGCCAATACTTTCTGGGATAGGTGGAAGAAGCAATATCTTCCTACTTTACAGACAAGAACCAAATGGCACACAGTTAAGCCCAACCTGAAACCGGATGACATTGTTCTTGTTAAAGACTCTCAAGTTCAACGAAATTACTGGCCTCTGGGTCTCGTTACCAAAGTATTCCCAAGTAAAGACGGATGTGTCCGTAAAGTTGAGGTCAAGATTTCCAAACAAAATGAGACCAAACTGTTTATCAGGCCCACTTCCGAGCTAGTCCTACTGTTATCTGATGAGGACTCTAATAGTGACATCGGCTGATGTCAAGCGGGGAGTGTACTGTCTTCTGTTCAGAACCATTTGCATAGTTTAATGTTATGTGTATTCATATGTGTGCCTGCAGCACCACCTAGTGACCTTTTGTTGTAATCACTTTGTTAAAGTCATGAATATTAATTAGGTGACAACTTCCTGCTCCCAGGGCTTTGTGGGAAAGAGACTGAGCCTGCTGCCATATTCCTTCACCTCATGGAAGGAGCAGCTGCACATTATGTGCCTCTTTACTCAAGCATCGTCGGTAAGGGTTTAATTAATGTTTTCCTATAGCTTTGTGTACCTGTATGCTGTACATTCAGTCCTTTGTATGTTCTCTTTATACAGTTTACCTTATCTACTGCCGGTTAATAAAGCCACAGATTACAGATACAAGTCTCAATTTATTAACTAGTAGAATGGTGATATCTGCCTGTTGAACTGCATATAGACCCCGGGGGTACATGTTGTGAGAACAGGACACTAACACTCTCTCTGATTTCCGTGATAAATCCATCAGGTTTAAACCAAGACGAGCTACCTGCTCACTGAAGGATCAGATTATACCAACCCATAGAAAGTCAATGGAGAGAGGAGAGAGAAGAGCAGTAGAGAGAGCAGAGAAGAGCCAGCATGATGAACAGCTAATCAGTGTTATATCTAGAGATGAACGAATTGAATCCCATGAATTTCAGTAATTATCCGATTCGCCTAGAAGCCGAATTTCCTCAAGCTCTGTGTCAGCAAATTGATTAATCCTGAAAGTCAAACTATCGCCTCTATTTGCGGCCAAGGAGTACGCCAGCCTCCATCTTGCTTGAAGATCTCAGCCAAAATCCTGTGTGGTGTGAGATTACATAATCAAGCAAGATGGCGGCGCCAGCCCGCTGTGAGTAAATGTACGCGATAAGTTTGATGTAATGTTTTTTTAATGTTAATTTCACACTCAGATGCCGCAATCATGTATTGAACGAGCATCTGAGGGGTACAATGATGGGGCGGCGCTATCGCAGCTCCCTGTCATTGCACCGCTACTTACAAAAACGCTTTGTGGCAACTAAATCGTCCAGAAAGCATATTTTTTGTTTGAAATTGCTGAATCAGCTGAATGAAATTTTCTAAAAATTTGCACATCTGTAGTTATATCTCACACCAAGTGCTTTATTCATATGACTACTTGTCAGTACTTCTTTATAATGTTCTATATGGTTCTTCTAAATGATTCTGAGTAAGTAAGAGAATGACAGATGTAGCCACCATTATTTTGACTGGCTTAACACTGTAATGCAACAAAAGCGCATTACAATAATACAACAAATCAGGTTAAAGTGACAATCCTGGAACAGCTGGTACCAAAATAATGCTGGCTACATCTGTAGGAAGCAGAATCTGCTTTCTCCATATGGTTCCTGTCCTAAAGAGATCGCTCTTGTCATTGGGGACAGACACAAATAATTTTGTACAAAATGTATTTGCCAAGAATCTCACATTTATAACGTAGCATTAGCATTAGTACCTTTTCACTGGCACTATTGTATTTACTTTATAATTTGTGTTTGCAGAGCGCTGTTGCATTGTGTTTGTTTTTCCTTTTGTGCTTTCAGCCATGGCGACGTGCAACTATACATTGAGATGTGCTAACTAATCCTCTCTTTTTTATGCTTTATCCATATGTAGTCTATGAATAGATATCATTACAGCTAATCTCCATCTTTCAGCTCATAGACAATTAAGAATTATAGATGGAGTCTACACAGGAGAAAATGCTAGAATATGCTAGATAAAACTCATATAATGGCCAGATATAGTGCTATCACTCATGTATTATGAGTAGAGATAAGCAAAGATTTGAAATATTCGATGTGGCTGCTTCCGCCAAACTTCGATAAGAAATCTGATTCATAACGAATTACTTAATCACAAATGGCTTTCCATTGTATTAAGTGGGAGCAATGATCGGGGAATAGTGATGACATAACTGTGCGTGCCCAGCGTGATCATTTTTGTGACGTCATCACGCTTGCTATAGGTCCTTTGGCGTGTTTGCTTCAATCAAGACGGGAGCGGACAGCCTCTCTGTGAGGTAGAAAATAGTAGAAAAACGGCTCCAAAAAGCAATTTTCGTCCTCTTAAAACGTCTCCTTTAATTCATAATATTCAACAGCAGATTCAGTCACTTCATATTTTCTACTTTAACGTACCTGGGGACTCACCCAAAGGCTCCTGGAACACGGGCGGAAAGGGCCAGATACAAGGTGAGCTGGAAAAAGTGTGCTTACTGAAAGGCTCTCTGTGAGCAAGTAGATGAGGTGGAGTATTACATTTTTTCAGCCCACTATTAGGTGAAAAATTGAGGAAATTTGGCTTTATGACAAATCAATTTTTTCATGAAATTCGGATCAAGGTTCACTTCGAATACTATATGATTCGCTCAAAACTAATCATGAGTGATACTGATATATTGACAGCGGCATCTGAGGGATTTAAATGACCGGGTTTGGTGTCATCACCGATTTGGGTCACCGCTGACGAGGTGTCAGCTGTATTATTACAGCCAGTAAACTCCATGTGTGAAGCGCAGCTCAGCGCGTGAGCCCACTCCAAGCTAATCATGTACATGTTTTTGATTATGTGTTAGGGGTTAAAACTTCACTTTCACAGCAGCTAAAAGTAGACAATAAGTCAATGTTGTACTAAAAAAATAATGCATCCTTTCTTATTTATTTCCACAGCCATTTCCCCAGAGAGAATTTATAAATGACAACATTTGACAACCGACACGAAGACAAAAAACCTTGGTTACAACCGTACATAATAAGTCAATGGAGCCATGTATCCCTCCCTGTCATAAATATAAAGGACTAGCAAAAAACAGCTGGCTACTTCATTTTCTGTTTAGATGTGGAGCTCTGATACAGCAGAA
>JAKVIS010005614.1:0-11689 GCA_033119425.1 Bufotes viridis | reverse complement strand
TATATGTAAAGTGTAGGTAATTATATGTAAATTATAGAACGTTATATGTAAATTATAGGCAGTTATATGTAAAGTGTAGGTAATTATATGTAAATTATAGGCCGTTATATGTAGAGTGAGTAGGAGGACACAGAGAAGGCTTCCGGCCTGGTGGCTCCTGTTTTGGGGTGAGTGAACCCTTATTTGGTAAGATAGTAGTGGGGCGGGGCTCTGACAACCCCAGTAACCAGAAGGGCAACTACATTACTTTATTTTGCTTGAAAAGCCATTAAACCATGTAGCACTCCACTACTGTTGGGACCCTCCTGCCCGACAGCAGGGGTTGACGACTGTACGTTAGGACCCTCCAGCCCATCAGCAGGGGTGATGACTGTACGTTAGGGCCGCTCCAGGTCAGCAGCAGGGGGTGACAACTGTGCGTTAGGACACCCAGTCCATCAGCGGGGGTGACGACTGCACGTTAGGACACTCAGTCCATCAGCAGGGGTGACGACTGTACGTTAGGACAACTCCAGCCCGTCAGCAGGGGGTGACGACTGTATGTTAGGACCCCTGCAGGCCGCCATCCGCAGGGGGTGACGACTGTCGTTAGGACCCTCCAGCCCATCAGCAGGGGGGTGACAGCTGTGCGTTAGGGCAGCTCCAGGTCAGCAGCAGGGGGTGACGACTGTGCGTTAGGACACTCAGTCCATCAGCAGGGGGTGACAACTGTACGTTAGGACAACTCCAGCCCGTCAGCGGGGGTGACGACTGTACGTTAGGACCCCTCCAGCCCGTCAGCAGGGGTGGCGACTGTACGTTAGGACCCCTCCAGCCCTTCAGCAGGGGGTGATGACTGTACGTTAGGACCCCTCCAGCCCTTCAGCGGGGGTGACGACTGTGCGTTAGGACCCCTCCAGCCCATCCGCAGGGGTGGCGACTGTGCGTTAGGACCCCTCCAGCCCATCAGCAGGGGTTAATGACTATACGCTAGGACCGCTCCAGGTCATCAGTGGGGGCTGACGACTGTACGTCAGGACCCCTTCAGCCCGTCAGCAGGGGTAGCGACTGATGCGTTAGGACCCTCCAGCCCGACAGGAGGTGTGATGACTGTATGTTAAGACTCCTCCAGGCCATCCGCAGGGGGTGACGACTGTACGTAGGACCCTCCAGCCCATCCGCAGGGGGTGACGACTGCGCGCTAGGACCCCTCCAGCCCATCCGCAGGGGTGATGACTGTACGTTAGGATCCCTCCAGCCCATCCGCAGGGGGGTGATGACTGTACGTTAGGACCCCTCCAGCCCATCCGCAGGGGTGATGACTGTACATTAGGACCCCTCAGCCCATCAGCATATGTAAATTGTAGGTAATTATATGTAAATTATAGTCCGCTATATGTAAAGTGTAGGTAATTATATGTAAATTATAGAACGTTATATGTAAATTATAGGCAGTTATATGTAAAGTGTAGGTAATTATATGTAAATTATAGAACGTTATATGTAAATTATAGGCAGTTATATGTAAAGTGTAGGTAATTATATGTAAATTATAGGCCGTTATATGTAGAGTGTAGGTAGGAGGACACAGAGAAGGCTTCCGGCCTGGTGGCTCCTGTTTTGGGGTGAGTGAACCCTTATTCGGTAAGATAAGTAGTGGGGCGGGGCTCTGACAACCCCCAGTAACCAGAAGGGCAACTACATTACTTTATTTTGCGTGAAAAGCCATTAAACCATGTATCACTCCACTACTATTGGGACCCTCCAGGCAATCCGCAGGGGTGACAACTGTACGTTAGGACCCTCCAGGCCATCCGCAGGAGTGACGACTGTACGTTAGGACAACTCCAGCCCGTCAGCAGGGGTTAATGACTGTACGTTAGGACAACTCCAGCCCGTCAGCAGGGGGTGACGACTGTACCTTAGGACCCCTCCAGCCCATCAGCAGCGGGTGATGACTGTAGCGTTAGGACCCCTCAGCCCATCAGCAGGGTGTGATGACTGTACGTTAGGACCCCTCCAGCCCATCAGCAGAGGGTGACGACTGTACGTTAGGACCCTTCCAGCCCATCAGCAGGGGGTGACGACTTTACGTTAGGACCCCTTCCAGCCCATCAGCAGGGGGTGACGACTGCACGTTAGGACCCCCTCCACCACATCAGCAGGGGGTGACGACTGCACGCTAGGACCCCTCCAGCCCGTCAGCAGGGGGTGACGACTGTACGCTAGGACCCCTCCAGCCCATCAGCAGGGGGTGACGACTGTACGTTAGGACCCCTCCAGCCCTTCAGCAGGGGGTGATGACTGCACGTTAGGACCCCTCCAGCCCATCCGCAGGGGGTGACGACTGTACGTTAGGACCCCTCCAGCCCATCAGCAGGGGGTTAATGACTATACGTTAGGACCACTCCAGGTCATCAGTGAGGGCTGACGACTGTACGTCAGGACCCCTTCAGCCCGTCAGCAGGGAGTGAGCGACTGTACGTTAGGACCCCTCCAGCCCGTCAGCAGGGGGTGACGACTGTACGTTAGGACCCCTTCAGCCCGACAGGAGAGGTGTGATGACTATATGTTAAGACTCCTCCAGGCCATCCGCCAGGGGGTGACGACTGTACGTAGGGACCCTCCAGCCCATCAGCAGGGGTGATGACTGTACATTAGGACCCCTCCAGCCCATCCGCAGGGGTGACGACTGTACGTTAGGACCCCTCCAGCCCATCTGCAGGGGGTGACGACTGCACGTTAGGACCCCTCCAGCCCATCCGCGAGGGGTGATGACTGCACGTTAGGACCCTCCAGCCCATCCGCAGGGGTGATGACTGTACGTAGGACCCTCCAGCCCATCAGCAGGGGGTGAGGACTGCACGTAGGACCCTCCAGCCCATCCGCAGGGGGTGACGACTGTACGTTAGGACCCCTCCAGCCCATCCGCAGGGGTGATGACTGTACGTAGGACCCTCCAGCCCATCAGCAGGGGTGATGACTGCACGTTAGGACCCTCCAGCCCATCAGCAGGGGGTGATGACTGTACGTTAGGACCCCTCCAGCCCATCCGCAGGGGGTGACGACTGTACGTTAGGACCCTCCAGCCCATCCGCAGGGGGTGATGACTGTACATTAGGACCCCTCAGCCCATCCGCAGGGAGTGATGACTGTACATTAGGACCCTCAGCCCATGAGCATATGTAAATTGTAGGTAATTATATGTAAATTATAGTCCGCTATATGTAAAGTGTAGGTAATTATATGTAAATTATAGAACGTTATATGTAAATTATAGGCAGTTATATGTAAAGTGTAGGTAATTATATGTAAATTATAGAACGTTATATGTAAATTATAGGCAGTTATATGTAAAGTGTAGGTAATTATATGTAAATTATAGGCCGTTATATGTAGAGTGTAGGTAGGAGGACACAGAGAAGGCTTCCGCCTGGTGGCTCCTGTTTTGGGGTGAGTGAACCCTTATTCGGTAAGATAAGTAGGGGGCGGGCTCTGACAACCCCCAGTAACCAGAAGGGCAACTACATTACTTTATTTTGCGTGAAAAGCCATTAAACCATGTATCACTCCACTACTATTGGGACCCTCCAGGCCATCCGCAGGGGGTGACGGCTGTACGTTAGGACAACTCCAGCCCGTCAGCAGGGGTTAATGACTGTACGTTAGGACAACTCCAGCCCATCAGCAGGGGTTAATGACTGTACGCTCGTACCGCTCCAGGTCAGCAGCAGGGGTGATGACTGCACGTTAGGACCCCTCCAGCCCGTCAGCAGGGGGTGATGACTGTACGTCAGGAACCCCTACAGCCCATCAGCAGGGGGTGACGACTGTACGTAAGGACCCCTCCAGCTATTAGCAGGGGTGACGACTGTTCGTTAGGACCCCTCCAGCCCTTCAGCAGGGGGTGACAACTGTACGTTAGGACCCCTCCAGCCCATCAGCAGGGGTTAATGACTATACGTTAGGGCCGCTCCAGGTCATCAGTGGGGGCTGACGACTTTACGCCAGGACCCCTTCAGCCTCGTCAGCAGGGAGTGACGACTGTACGTCAGGACCCCTCCAGCCCGACAGGAGGGGGGTGATGACTGTATGTTAAGACTCCTCCAGGCCATCCGCATGGGGTGACGACTGATGCGTTAGGACCCTCCAGCCCATCCGCAGAGGGGTGACGACTGTACATTAGGACCCTCCAGCCCATCCGCAGGGGGTGATGACTGTACATTAGGACCCTCAGCCCATGAGCATATGTAAATTGTAGTGGTAATTATATGTAAATTATAGGCCGCTATATGTAAAGTGTAGGTAATTATATGTAAATTATAGGCCGTTATATGTAAAGTGTAGGTAGGAGGACACAGAGAAGGCTTCCGGCCTGGTGGCTCCTGTTTTGGGGTGAGTGAACTCCTTATTCGGTAAGATAAGTAGTGGGGCGGGGCTCTGACAACCCCCAGTAACCAGAAGGGCAACTACATTACTTTATTTTTGCGTGAAAAGCCATTAAACCATGTATCACTCCACTACTATTGGGATCCTCCAGCCCGACAGCAGGGGGTGACGGCTGTACGTTAGGATCCTGCAGGCCGCCATCCTCAGGGGTGACAACTGTACGTTAGGACCCTCCAGGCCATCCGCAGGGGTGACAACTGTACGTTAGGACCCTCCAGGCCATCCGCAGGAGTGACAATTGTACGTTAGGACAACTCCAGCCCGGCCAGCAGGGGTTAATGACTGTACGTTTGGACCGCTCCAGGTCAGCAGCAGGGGTTGATGACTGTACGTTAGGACCCCTCCAGCCTGACAGGAGGGGGTGATGACTGTAGTGTTAAGACTCCTCCAGGCCATCCGCAGGGGTGACGACTGCACGTTAAGACACTCCAGTCCATCAGCAGGGTGACGACTGTACGTTAGGACCTCTGCAGGCCGCCATCCGTAGGGGTGACGACTGCACGTTAGGTCTCCTCTAGCCCATCAGCAGGGGGTGATGACTGTACGTTAGGACTTCTCTAGCCCATCAGCAGGGGGTGATGACTATACGTTAGGACCCCTCAGCCCATCAGCAGGGGTGATGACTGTACGTTAGGACCCCTCAGCCCATCAGCAGGGTGTGACGACTGTACGTTAGGACCCCTTCAGCCCATCAGCAGGGGTGACGACTGTACGTTAGGACCCCTCCACCACATCAGCAGGGGGTGACGACTGTACGTTAGGACCCCTCCAGCCCGGTCAGCAGGGGTGACGACTGTACGTTAGAACCCCTCCAGCCCGTCAGCAGGGGGTGACGACTGTGCGTTAGGACCCCTCCAGTGCCATCAGCAGGGGGTGACGACTGTGCGTTAGGACCCCTCTAGCCCATCAGCAGGGGTTAATGACTGTATGTTAGGACCGCTCCAGGTCATCAGTAGGGGCTGTTGACTCTACGTTAGGACCTCTTCAGCCCGTCAGCAGGGGGTGACGACTGTATCGTTAGGACCCCTCCAGCCCGACAGGAGGGGTGATGACTGTATGTTAATACTCCTCCAGGCCATCCGCGAGGGGTGACGACTGTAAGTTAGGACCCTCCAGTCCATCAGCAGGGGCGACGACTGTGCGTTAGGACCCCTGCAGGCCGCCATCCGCAGGGGGTGAAGACTGCACGTTAGGACCCCTCCAGCCCGTCAGCAGGGGGTGATGACTGTACGTTAGGACCCTCAGCCCGTCAACAGGGGTGACGACTGTACGTTAGGACCCCTCCAGCCCATCAGCAGAGGGTGGCGACTGTGCGTTAGGACCCCTTCCAGCCCATCAGCAGGGGTGACGACTTCACGTTAGGACCCCTTCCAGCCCATCAGCAGGGGGTGGCGACTGTACGTTAGGACCCCTCCACCACATCAGCAGGGGGTGACGACTGCACGTTAGGACCCCTCCAGCCCGTCAGCAGGGGTGGCGACTGCACGTTAGGACCCCTCCAGCCCATCAGCAGGGAGTGGCGACTGCATGCGTTAGGACCCCTCCAGCCCTTCAGCAGGGGGTGATGACTGTGCGTTAGGACCCCTCCAGCCCATCCGCAGGGGTGACGACGCTATGCGTTAGGACCCCTCCAGCCCATCAGCAGGGGTTAATGACTATACGTTAGGACCACTCCAGGTCATCAGTGGGGGCTGACGACTGTGCGTCAGGACCCCTTCAGCCCGTCAGCAGGGAGTGGCGACTGCACGTTAGGACCCCTCCAGCCCGACAGGAGGGTGTGATGACTGTATGTTAAGACTCCTCCAGGCCATCCGCAGGGAGTGACGACTGCACGTAGGACCCCTCCAGCCCATCAGCAGGGGTGATGACTGTACGTTAGGACCCCTCCAGCCCATCCGCGAGGGGTGACGACTGTACGTTAGGACCCTCCAGCCCATCCGCAGGGGTGATGACTGATGCGTTAGGACCCCTCCAGCCCATCCGCAGGGGGTGATGACTGTACATTAGGACCCCTCAGCCCATCCGCAGGGGTGATGACTGTACATTAGGACCCCTCAGCCCATGAGCATATGTAAATTGTAGGTAATTATATGTAAATTATAGAACGTTATATGTAAATTATAGGCAGTTATATGTAAAGTGTAGGTAATTATATGTAAATTATAGGCCGTTATATGTAGAGTGTAGGTAGGAGGACACAGAGAAGGCTTCCGGCCTGGTGGCTCCTGTTTTGGGGTGAGTGAACCCTTATTCGGTAAGATAAGTAGTGGGGCGGGGCTCTGACAACCCCCAGTAACCAGAAGGGCAACTACATTACTTTATTTTATGTGAAAAGCCATTAAACCATGTATCACTCCACTACTATTGGGATCCTCCAGCCCGACAGCAGGGGGTGACGGCTGTACGTTAGGACTCTCTGCAGGCCGCCATCCGCAGGGGTGACAACTGTATCGTTAGGACCCTCCAGGCCATCCGCGCAGGGAGTGACAATTGTACGTTAGGACAACTCCAGCCCGTCAGCAGGGGTTAATGACTGCACGCTTGGACCGCTCCAGGTCAGCAGCAGGGGTGATGACTGAACGTTAGGACCCCTCCAGCCTGACAGGAGGGGGTGATGACTGCATGTTAAGACTCCTCCAGGCCATCCGCAGGGGAGTGACGACTGCACGTTAGGACACTCCAGTCCATCAGCAGGGGGTGACGACTGCATGCGTTAGGACCCCCTGCAGGCCGCCATCCGTAGGAGTGCGACGACTGCACGCTAGGTCTCCCCTAGCCCATCAGCAGGGGTGATGACTGTACGTTAGGACTTCTCTAGCCCATCAGCAGGGGGTGATGACTATACGTTAGGACCCTCAGCCCATCAGCAGGGGGTGATGACTGTACGTTAGGACCCCCAGCCCGTCAGCAGGGGGTGACGACTGTACGTTAGGACCCCTCCAGCCCGTCAGCAGGGGGTGACGACTGTACGTTAGGACCCCTCAGCCCTTCAGCAGGGGGTGATAACTGTAACGTTAGGAACCCCTCCAGCCCATCAGCAGGGGTGACGACTGTACGTAAGCGACCCCTCCAGCTATTAGCAGGGAGTGACGACTGTACGATAGGACCCTCCAGTCCATCAGCAGGGGTGACGACTGTGCGTTTGGACCCCTCGAGCCGATCAGCATGGGGTGACGACTGTACGTTAGGACCCTCCAGGCCATCAGCAGGGGTGACGACTGTACGTTAGGACCCTCTAGCCCATCAGCAGGGGTTAATGACTGTATGTTAGGACCGCTCCAGGTCATCAGTAGGGGCTGTTGACTCCTACGTTAGGACCTCTTCAGCCCGTCAGCAGGGGGTGACGACTGCACGTTAGGACCCCTCCAGCCCGACAGGAGGGGTGATGACTGCATGTTATACTCCTCCAGGCCATCCGCATGGGGTGACGACTGTGGTTAGGACCTCCAGTCCATCAGCAGGAGTGACGACTAGACATGCTAGGACTCCCTGCAGGCCGCCATCCGCAGGGGGTGAAGACTATGCGTTAGGACCCCTCCAGCCCGTCAGCAGGGGGTGATGACTGCACGTTATGACCCTCAGCCCGTCAACAGGGGGTGACGACTGTACGTTAGGACCCTCAGCCCGTCAGCAGGGGGTGACGACTGTACATGTAGAACCCCTCCAGCCCATCAGCAGGGGGTGACGACTGTACGTTAGAACCCCTCCAGCCCATCAGCAGGGGGTGACGACTGTAGCGTTAGGACACCCTCCAGCCCGTCAGCAGGAGGTGGCGACAGTACGTTAGGGACCCCTCCAGGCCATCCGCAGGGTGGCGACTGTACGATTAGGACCCTCCAGGCCATCCGCAGGGGGTGACGACTGCACGTTAGGACCCTCCAGTCCATCAGCAGGGGGTGACGACTGTGCGTTAGGACCCCTGCAGGCCGCCATCCGCAGGGGTGACGACTGTACGTTAGGACCCTCCAGCCCGTCAGCAGGGGTGATGACTGTAACGTTAGGACCCCTCCAGCCCGTCAGCAGGGGGTGATGACTGTACGTTAGGACCCCTCCAGCCCATCAGCAGGGGTTAATGACTGTACGTTAGGACCCCTCCAGCCCGTCAGCAGGGGTGGCGACTGTACGTTAGGACCCTCAGCCCGTCAGCAGGGGTGACGACTGCACGTTAGGACAACTCCAGCCCATCCGCAGGGGTGGCGACTGTACGTTAGAACCCCACCAGCCCATCAGCAGGGGTTAATGACTGTACGTTAGGACCCTCCAGCCCGTCAGCAGGGGGTGATGACTGCACGTTAGGACCTCTCCAGCCCGATCAGCAGGGGGTGACGACTGTAGCTAGGATCCCTCTAGGCCATCCGCAGGGTGGCGACTGCACGTTAGGACTCTCGCAGGCCATCCGCAGGGGTGGCGACTATGCGTTAGGACCCCTCCAGCCCGTCAGCAGGGGGTGACGACTGTACGTTAGGACCCCTCCAGCCCATCAGCAGGGGGTGACGACTGTACGTTAGGACCCATCCAGGCCATCCGCAGGGGTGGCGACTGTACGTTAGGACCCCTCCAGGCCATCCGCAGGGGGTGGCGACTATACGTTAGGACCCCTCCAGGCCATCCGCATGGGGTGGCGACTGTACGTTAGGACCCCTCCAGCCCGTCAGCAGGGGGTGACGACTGTACGTTAGGACCCCTCCAGCCCATCAGCAGGGGTGATGACTGTACGTTAGGACCCATCCAGGCCATCCGCAGGGGTAACGACTGTAAGCTAGGACCCTCCAGTCCATCGCAGGGTGACGACTGCACGTTAGGACCCCTGCAGGCCGCCATCCGCAGGGGTGACGACTGTACGTTAGGACTCCCTCCAGCCCGTCAGCAGGGGTGATGACTGTGACGTTAGGACCCCTCCAGCCACGTCAGCAGGGGGTGATGACTGTACGTTAGGACCTCTCAGCCCGTCAGCAGGGGGTGATGACTATACGTTAGGACCCCTCCAGCCCATCAGCAGGGGTTAATGACTGTACGTTAGGACCCCTCCAGCCCGTCAGCAGGGGGTGACGACTGTACGTTAGGACCCTCAGCCCGTCAGCAGGGGTGACGACTGTACGTTAGAACCCCTCCAGCCCATCAGCAGGGGGTGGTGACTGTACGTTAGGACCCTCCAGCCCGTCAGCAGGGGGTGGCGACTGCACGTTAGGACCCCTCCAGGCCATCCGCAGGGGTGGCGACTGTGCGTTAGGACCCCTCCAGGCCATCCGCAGGGGTGGCGACTGACACGTCAGGATCCCTCCAGCCCATCCGCAGGGGTGACGACTGCACGTTAGGACCCTCCAGCCCAGGGCTTTACAATTCTCAGATTAAACAGAATTTAACCTGTAGAGTCAGGCCGTACAGTCCATGAGACAAAGAGCTTACAGAAAGCCGGGGTCCTGTGGTTATGGAGCGCTCCTCTATACTGCTGAGGGCCCCACATATAATCTGACACTGAGTATTATACAGCTTTAAGCCAAGACCAAGATATTGGATAGAACGCCCTCATGAAGTGGGCACATAGTGGGTCCATACTCAGCAAACAAGTCCCATAAAACCCCCAACTTCTTTTATTTGCATGAACTGCAGGAGTCCCCCACTGCTCCTCGGTCGGTCCATCATCTCAGGGCCAGCGCCGCTTGTCCCACCATTTTGTTGACTTACACCATACTCTCAAATCTGGGACCTGATTACCTAATGTCCTCCGGGTGGAATTTTTGACCAAATCTCTAGAATTCATCCTCACACACAATGTTTTTGAAGGTCATATTTTCCAGCAGGGCATGGGCTGTGTGAGGGGCACACGTTTCGCTCCGAGCTTCGCCAATCTGTTCATCGCACAGTCTCTGCGCTGTTGTGCCTTTTCATAAGTACACATTGATGTCTGCCTATTCTTGACATTCATTTCCTTTAAGAGTCATGCTCCATATTCTCCATTTTGTATGTCTCATATAGGCCATAGTGACTCCATAGAAAGTGTCTGACCTTGCAGATGTGTGCAGGCTTGAGAGGAGTAACTTTTGCCTCATTGCTAAGGCCTCTTTCACACTTGCGTTTCTGAGGATCCGGCAGGCACTTCTGTCCCGCCGGATCCGCCAGAACGCAAGTCGCCTGAAAGCATTAGAAGACTGATCAGGATCCTGATCAGTCTTCTAATGCTTTCAGGCTACCATGGCAGCCAGGACGCTATTAAAGTCCTGGTTGCCAGTAGTGGGGAGCGGGGAGCGGTATACTCACAGTCCGTGCAGCTCCGGGCGCTCCTGAATGACGCCAGAGCGCTCTACGCCATGGATCACGTGATCCATGCGTGTAGGCGCCCTGACGTCACTCTGAGCGCCCGAGAGCCGCACAGGCGGTAAGTATACTGCTCCCCGCTCCCCACTAGCTACTATGGCAACCAGGACTTTAATAGCGTCCTGGCTGCCATGGTAACCATTGATAAAAAGCTAAACGTCGGATCCAGCGATGCGCCGAAACAACGTTAGCTTAAGGCCGGATCCAGATTAATGCCTTTCAATGGGCATCAATCTCGATCCGCCTTGCGTGCAAGTGTTCAGATTTTTGGACCGAAGCAAAAGTGCAGCATGCTGCGGTATTTGCTACGGCCAAAAACGTTCCGGTCCTGAACTGAAGACATCCTGATGCATCCTGCATGGGGATGATCCTGTTCAGGATTGTTCCGACATAGAGCGCCGAGGACGGAACTCTATGCCGGAAAAGAAAAACGCCAGTGTGAAAGAGCCCTAAAGTGTGGCAGAGATAAGAGTTTTCCCTGAAACACATCTGGTATATGTTATTCTATTTTTTTTTATTGATGTCCATTAATGAGGCAGAAGTATAATTTCTGTTCATTCATATAATGGATTTTATTTCGTTTTTAGCATGAGCTAATCAATAAGTTACACATATATTGTTTTATATTGCCACGTATATTACAAGGCATCGATGCATATATTATCTCGCGTATGTTTCACTAGGAGAATATGTATTTTCCTAGGATATAGCCTAGCGGTATTAATGAGAGTTCATTCAGGAGGTCGAGTTATTTGCAGAGATAAGAACCTGGGAAACACAAAACCCATACATTTATTATCAACATAGTAGAATTATGACATCAAAACTGTCATAATCGCTTCAGGAAATCTAGATTTTAATTGGTTCAGGTGTCAGGATGTATCTCCTCTCTCTGGTTTAAGTTGCAGAGGTCAAATGTATATAACACAAAATGATGTCAGACTCC
>JAKVIS010005613.1:0-11704 GCA_033119425.1 Bufotes viridis | reverse complement strand
ATAGTGTCCGGCAAAGGATATATTTTTTCTGGGGTGAAATTCAAGTTGCCAAAAATAGCAATACCGTGAATCTGGTGTCCCAGCAGTGGCTGGCCAAGTTCAATAGTGTCCGGTCAAAGGATATATTCATTTCTGGTGTGAAATTCAGTTGCAAAAATAGAAATACCATAAATCTGGTGTACCAGCAGTGGCTGGCCATGTTTACATAGTGTCCGTCAAAGGATATATTATTGTTCTAGGGTGAAATTCAATAGCCAAAACAGCAATCCCCTAAATCTGGTGTCCCAGCAGTGGCTGGCCAAGTTTAATAGTGTCCGGCAAAGGATATATTTTTTTCTGGGGTGAAATTCAGTTGCAAAAATAGAAATACCGTAAATCTGGTGTTCCAGCTGTGACTGGACAAGTTTCATAGTGTCCAGTCAAAGGATATATCATTTTCTGGGGTGAAATTCAGTTGCAAAACAGAAATACCGTAAATCTGGTGTTCCAGCTGTGACTGGACAAGTTTCATAGTGTCCGGCAAAGGATATATTATTTTCTGGGGTGAAATTCAGTGGCAAAAATAGAAATACCGTAAATCTGGTGTTCCAGCTGTGACTGGACAAGTTTCATAGTGTCCGTCAAAGGATATATTATTTTCTGGGGTGAAATTCAGTTGCAAAATAGAAATACCATAAATCTGGTGGTTCCAGCTGTGACTGGACAAGTTTAATAGTGTCCGTCAAAGGATATATTATTTTCTGGGGTGAAATTCAGTTGCAAAATAGAAATACCATAAATCTGGTGGTTCCAGCTGTGACTGGCCAAGTTTCATAGTGTCCGTCAAAGGATATATTATTTTCTGGGGTGAAATTCAGTTGCAAAAATAGAAATACCGTAAATCTGGTGTTCCAGCTGTGACTGGACAAGTTTCATAGTGTCCGTCAAAGGATATATTATTTTCTGGGGTGAAATTCAATTGCCAAAATAGCAATACCGTAAATCTAGTGGTTCCAGCTGTTGACTGGCCAAGTTTAATAGTGTCTGTCAAAGGATATATTATTTTCTGGGGTGAAATTCAGTTGCAAAAATAGAAATACCGTAAATCTGGTGTTCCAGCTGTGACTGGACAAGTTTCATAGTGTCAGTCAAAGGATATATCATTTTCTGGGGTGAAATTCAGTTGCAAAATAGAAATACCGTAAATCTGGTGTTCCAGCTGTGACTGGACAAGTTTTATAGTGTCCAGTCAAAGGATATATTATTTTCTGGGGTGAAATTCAGTTGCAAAAATAGAAATACCATAAATCTAGTGTTCCAGCTGTGACTGGACAAGTTTAATAGTGTCCGTCAAAGGATATATTATTTTCTGGGGTGAAATTCAGTTGCAAAAATAAAAATACCGTAAATCTGGTGGTTCCAGCTGTGACTGGACAAGTTTCATAGTGTCCGTCAAAGGATGTATTATTTTCTGGGTGAAATTCAGTTGCAAAATAGAAATATCGTAAATCTGGTGTTCCAGCAGTGACTGGACAAGTTTCAATAGTGTCCGTCAAAGGATATATTATTTTCTGGGGTGAAATTCAGTAGCAAAATTAGAAATACCATAAATCTGGTGTTCCAGCTGTGACTGGACAAGTTTCATAGTGTCCGGCAAAGGATATATTTTTTCTGGGGTGAAATTCAATAGCCAAAACAGCAATACCCTAAATCTGGTGTCCCAGCAGTGGCTGGACAAGTTTAATAGTGTCCGTCAAAGGATATATTATTTTCTGGGGTGAAATTCAGTTGCAAGAATAGAAATACCGTAAATCTGGTGTTCCAGCTGTGACTGGACAAGTTTCATAGTGTCCGTCAAAGGATATATTATTTTCTGGGGTGAAATTCAATTGCCAAAATAGCAATACCGTAAATCAGTGGTTTCAGCTGTTGCTGGCCAAGTTTAATAGTTGCCGGCAAAGGATATATTATTTTCTGGGGTGAAATTAATTTGCAAAAATAGAAATACCGTAAATCTGGTGTTCCAGTTGTGACTGGACAAGTTTCATAGTGTCAGTCAAAGGATATATTATTTTCTGGGGTGAAATTCAGTTGCAAAAATAGAAATACTGTAAATCTGGCCTTCCAGCTGTGACTGGACAAGTTTCATAGTTTCCGTCAAAGGATATATTATTTTCTGGGGTGAAATTCCATTGCAAAAATAGAAATACCTTAAATCTGGTGTTCAAGCAGTGGCTGGCCAGGTTTAATAGTGTCCGGGAAAGGATATATTTTTTTAATGGGTGAAATTCAATTGCCAAAATAGCAATACCATAAATCAGTGGTTATAGCTGTGGCTGGCCAAGTTTAATAGTGTCCGTCAAAGGATATATTATTTTCTGGGGTGAAATTCAGTTGCAAAAATAGAAATACCATAAATCAGAGGTTTCAGCTGTGGCTGGCCAAGTTTAATAATGTCCAGCAAAGGATATATTTTTTTCTGGGGTTAAATTCAGTTGGCAAAATAGCAATACCATAAATCAGTGGTTTCAGCTGTGGCTGGTAGTGTCTGTCAAAGAATGTATTATTTTCTGGGGTGAAATTCAATTGCCAAAATAGAAATACTATAAATCAGTGGTTTCAGCATTGGCTGGCCAAGTTTAATAGTGTCCGGCAAAGGATATATTTTGTTGTGGGGTGAAATTAAATTGCCAAAATAGCAATACCGTAAATCTGGTGTCCCAGCAGTGGCTGGCCAAGTTCAATAGTGTCCGGCAAAGGATAAATTTTTTTCTGGGGTGAAATTCAGTTGCAAAAAAAGAAATACCGTAAATCTGGTGTTCCAGCAGTGGCAGGCCAAGTTTAATAGTGTCCGGCAAAGGATATATTTTGTTCTGGGGTGAAATTCAATATCCAAAATAGCAATCCCCTAAATCTGGTGTCCCAGCAGTGGATGGCCAAGTTTAATAGTGCTCGGCAAAGGATATATTTTTTTCTGGGGTAAAATTCAGTTGCAAAAAAAGAAATACCGTAAATCTGGTGTTACTGCTGTGACTGGACAAGTTTCAAAGTGTCTGTCAAAGGATATATTATTTTCTGGGGCGAAATTCAGTTGCAAAAATAGAAATACCGTAAATCTGGTGTTCAAGCAGTGGCTAGCCAAGTTTAATAGTGTCCGGCAAAGGATATATTTTGTTCTGGGATTAACTTCAATTGCCAATATAGCAATACCGTAAATCTGGTGTCCCAGCAGTGGCTGGCCAAGTTCAATAGTGTCTGGCAAAGGATATATTTTATTTTGGGGTGAAATTTAATTGCCAAAATAGCAATACCATAAATCAGTGGTTTCAGCTGTGGCTGGCCAAGTTTAATATTGTCCGTCAAAGGATGTATTATTTTCTGGGGTGAAATTCAGTTGCAAAAATAGAAATACCGTAAATCTGGTGTTCCAGCTTTGACTGGACAAGTTTCATAGTTTCTGTGAAAGGATACATTATTTTCTGGGGTGAAATTCAGTTGCAAAAATAGAAATTCCGTAAATCTGGTGTTCAAGCAGTGGCTAGCCAAGTTTAATAGTGTCCGGCAAAGGATATATTTTTTTCTGGGGTGAAATTCAATTGCCAAAATAGCAATACCATAAATCAGTGGTTTCAGCTGTGGCTGGCCAAGTTTAATAGTGTCCGTCAAAGGATGTATTATTTTATGGGGTGAAATTTAATTGCAAAAATAAAAATACCATCAATCAGTGGTTTCAGCTGTGGCTGGCCAAGTTTAATAATGTCCGGCAAAGGATATATTTTGTTCTGGGGTGAAATTCAATAGCCAAAACAGCAATCCCCTAAATCTGGTGTCCCAGAAGTGTCTGGCCAAGTTTAATAGTGTCCGGCAAAGGATATATTTTTTCTGGGGTGAAATTCAATAGCCAAAACAGCAATCCCCTAAATCTGGTGTTCCAGCAGTGGCTGGCCAAGTTTAACAGTGTCCGGCAAAGGATATATTTTTTTCTGGGGTGAAATTCAGTTGCAAAAATAGAAATACCATAAATCTGGTGTTCCAGCTGTGACTGGACAAGTTTCATATTGTCCGTCAAATGATATATTATTTTCTGGGGTGAAATTCAGTTGCAAAAATAGAAATACCGTAAATCTTGTGTTCCAGCTTTGACTGGACAAGTTTCATAGTGTCTGTCAAAGGATATATTATTTTCTGGGGTGAAATTCTGTTGCAAAAATAGAAATACCGTAAATCTGGTGTTCCAGCAGTGGCTGGCCAAGTTTAATATTGTCCGTCAAAGGATATATTTTGTTCTGGGGTGAAATTCAATAGCCAAAATAGCAATCCCCTAAATCTGGTGTCCCAGCAGTTGATGGCCAAGTTTAATAGTGCCCGGCAAAGGATATATGTTTTTCTGGGGTTAAATTCAGTTGCAAAAATAGAAACACCGTAAATCTGGTGTTCCAGCTGTGACTGGAGAAGTTTCATAGTGTCAGTCAAAGGATATATCATTTTCTGGGGTGAAATTCAGTTGCAAAAATAGAAATACCGTAAATCTGGTGTTCCAGCTGTGACTGGACAAGTTTCATAGTGTCCGTCAAAGGATATATTATTTTCTGGGGTGAAATTTAATTGCCAAAATAGCAATACGGTAAATCAGTGGTTTCAGCTGTTGCTGGCCAAATTTAATAGTGTCCGGCAAAAGAATAGATAATATTCTGGGGTGAAATTCAATCGCCAAAATAGCAATCCCCTAAATCTGGTGTACCAACAGTGGCTGGCCAAGTTTAATAGTGTCCGGCAAAGGATATATTTTGTTCTGGGGTTAAGTTCAATAGCCAAAACAGCAATCCCCTAAATCTGGTGTCCCAACAGTGGATGGCCAAGTTTAATAGTGCCCTGCAAAGGATATATTCTTTTCTGGGATGAAATTCAGTTGCAAAAATAGAAATACCGTAAATCTGGTGTTCCAGCTGTGACTGGACAAGTTTCATAGTGTCAGTCAAAGGATATATCATTTTATGGGGTGAAATTCAGTTGCAAAAACAGAAATACCGTAAATCTGGTGTTCCAGCTGTGACTGGGCAAGTTTCATAGTGTCCGTCAAAGGATATATTATTTTCTGGGGTGAAATTCAGTTGCAAAAATCGAAATACCATAAATCTGGTGTTCCAACTGTGACTGGACAAGTTTCATAGTGTCCGTCAAAGGATATATTATTTTCTGGGGTGAAATTCAGTTGCAAAAATAGAAATACCGTAAATCTGGTGTTCCAGCTGTGACTGGACAAGTTTCATAGTGTCCTTCAAAGGATATATTATTTTCTGGGGTGAAATTCAGTTGCAAAAATAGAAATACCATAAATCTGGTGTTCCAGCTATGACTGGACAAGTATCAAAGTGTCCGTCAAAGGATATATTATTTTCTAGGGTGAAATTCAGTTGCATAAATTGAAATACCGTAAATCTGGTGTTCAAGCAGTGGCTAGCCAAGTTTAATAGTGTCCGGCAAAGGATATATTTTTTTCTGGGGTGAAATTCAATTGCCAAAATAGCAATACCATAAATCAGTGGTTTAAGCAGTGGCTGGCCAAGTTTAATAGTGTCCATCAAAGGATGTATTATTTTATTGGGTGAAATTCAATTGCAAAAATAAAAATACCATCAATCAGTGGATTCAGCTGTGGCTGGCCAATTTTAATAATGTCCGGCAAAGGATATATTTTGTTCTGGGGTGAAATCAAATTGCCAAAATAGCAATACCGTAAATCTGGTGTCCCAGCAGTGGCTGACCAAGTTCAATAGTGTCCGTCAAAGGATATATTCATTTCTGGTGTGAAATTCAGTTGCAAAAAAAGAAATACCATAAATCTGGTGTACCAGCAGTGGTTGGCCATGTTTAATAGTGTCCGGCAAAGGATATATATTGTTCTAGGGGGAAATTCAATAGCCAAAACAGCAATCCCCTAAATCTGGTGTCCCAGCAGTGGCTGGCCAAGTTTAATAGTGTCCGGCAAAGGATATATTTTTTTCTGGGGTGAAATTCAGTTGCAAAAATAGAAATACCGTAAATCTGGTGTTCCAGCTGTGACTGGACAAGTTTCATAGTGTCAGTCAAAGGATATATCATTTTCTGGGGTGAAATTCAGTTGCAAAAACAGAAATACCGTAAATCTGGTGTTCCAGCTGTGACTGGACAAGTTTCATAGTGTCCGTCAAAGGATATATTATTTTCTGGGGTGAAATTCAGTGGCAAAAATAGAAATACCGTAAATCTGGTGTTCCAGCTGTGACTGGACAAGTTTTATAGTGTCCGTCAAAGGATATATTATTTTCTGGGGTGAAATTCAGTTGCAAAAATAGAAATACCATAAATCTGGTGTTCCAGCTGTGACTGGACAAGTTTTATAGTGTCCGTCAAAGGATATATTATTTTCTGGGGTGAAATTCAGTTGCAAAAATAGAAATACCATAAATCTGGTGTTCCAGCTGTGACTGGACAAGTTTCATAGTGTCCGTCAAAGGATATATTATTTTCTGGGGTGAAATTCAGTTGCAAAAATAGAAATACCGTAAATCTGGTGTTCCAGCTGTGACTGGACAAGTTTCATAGTGTCCGTCAAAGGATATATTATTTTCTGGGGTGAAATTCAATTGCCAAAATAGCAATACCGTAAATCAGTGGTTTCAGCTGTTGCTGGCCAAGTTTAATAGTGGCCGGCAAAGGATATATTATTTTCTGGGTTGAAATTCAGTTGCAAAAATAGAAATATCGTAAATCTGGTGTTCCAGCTGTGATTGGACAAGTTTCATAGTGTCAGTCAAAGGATATATCATTTTCTGGGGTGAAATTCAGTTGCAAAAATAGAAATACCGTAAATCTGGTGTTCCAGCTGTGACTGGACAAGTTTTATAGTGTCCGGCAAAGGATATATTATTTTCTGGGGTGAAATTCAGTGGCAAAAATAGAAATACCGTAAATCTAGTGTTCCAGCTGTGACTGGACAAGTTTTATAGTGTCCGTCAAAGGATATATTATTTTCTGGGGTGAAATTCAGTTGCAAAAATAGCAATACCGTAAATCTGGTGTTCCAGCTGTGACTGGACAAGTTTCATAGTGTCCGTCGAAGGATGTATTATTTTCTGGGTTGAAATTCAGTTGCAAAAATAGAAATATCGTAAATCTGGTGTTCCAGCTGTGACTGGACAAGTTTCATAGTGTCCGTCAAAGGATATATTATTTTCTGGGGTGAAATTCAGTAGCAAAATTAGAAATTTCCATAAATCTGGTGTTCCAGCTGTGACTGGACAAGTTTCATAGTGTCCGTCAAAGGATATATTTTTTCTGGGGTGAAATTCAATAGCCAAAACAGCAATCCCCTAAATCTGGTGTCCCAGCAGTGGCTGGCCAAGTTTAATAGTGTCCGGCAAAGGATATATTTTTTTCTGGGGTGAAATTCAGTTGCAAAAATAGAAATACCGTAAATCTGGTGTTCCAGCTGTGACTGGACACGTTTCATAGTGTCCGTCAAAGGATATATTATTTTCTGGGGTGAAATTCAGTTGCAAAAATAGAAATACCGTAAATCTGGTGTTCCAGCTGTGACTGGACAAGTTTCATAGTGTCCGTCAAAGGATGTATTATTTTCTGGGGTGAAATTCAATTGCAAAAATAAAAATACCATTAATCAGTGGTTTCAGCTGTGGCTGGCCAAGTTTAATAGAGTCCGGCAAAGAATATATTTTGTTCTGGGGGGAAATCAAATTGCCAAAATAGAAATACCGTAAATCTGGTGTCCCAGCAGTGGCTGATCAAGTTCAATAGTGTCCGTCAAAGGATATATTTTTTTTTGGGTGAAATTCAATAGCCAAAACAGCAATCCCCTAAATCTGGTGTCCCAGCAGTGGCTGGCCAAGTTTAATAGTGTCCGGCAAAGGATACATTTTTTTCTGGGGTGAAATTCAGTTGCAAAAATAGAAATACCGTAAATCTGGTGTTCCAGCTGTGACTGGACAAGTTTCATAGTGTCCGTCAAAGGATATATTATTTTCTGGGGTGAAATTCAATTGCAAAAATAAAAATACCATCAATCAGTGGTTTCAGGTGTGGCTGGCCAAGTTTAATAGATGTCCGGCAAAGGATATATTTTGTTCTGGGGGAAATTCAAATTGCCAAAATAGAAATACCATAAATCTGGTGTTCCAGCAGTGGCTGACCAAGTTCAATAGTGTCCGTCAAAGGATATATTATTTTCTTGGGTGAAATTCAATAGCCAAAACAGCAATACCCTAAATCTGGTGTTCCAGCAGTGGCTGGCCAAGTTTAATAGTGTCCGGCAAAGGATATATTTTTCTGGGGTGAAATTCAATAGCCAAAATAGCAATCCCGTAAATCTGGTGTCCCAGCAGTGGCTGGCCAAGTTCAATAGTGTCCGGCAAAGGATATATTTATTTCTGGGTGAAATTCAGTTGCAAAAAAGAAATACCGTAAATCTGGTGTTCCAGCAGTGGCTGGCCAAGTTTAATAGTGTCCGGCAAAGGATATATTATTGTTCTGGGGTGAAATTCAATATGCCAAAATAGCAATCCCCTAAATCTGGTGTCCCAGCAGTGGCTGGCCAAGTTTAATAGTGTCCGGCAAAGGATATATTATTTTCTGGGGTGAAATTCAGTTGCAAAAATAGAAATACCGTAAATCTGGTGTTCCAGCTGTGACTGGACAAGTTTCATAGTGTCCGTCAAAGGATATATTATTTTCTGGGGTGAAATTCAGTTGCAAAAATAGAAATACCGTAAATCTGGTGTTCCAGCTGTGGCTGGCCAAGTTTAATAGTGTCCGGCAAAGGATATATTATTTTCTGGGGTGAAATTCAGTTGCAAAATAGAAATACCGTAAATCTGGTGTTCCAGCTGTGACTGGACAAGTTTCATAGTGTCCAGTCAAAGGATATATTATTTTCTGGGGTGAAATTCAGTTGCAAAAATAGAAATACCGTAAATCTGGTGTTCCAGCTGTGACTGGACAAGTTTTATAGTGTCCGTCAAAGGATATATTATTTTCTGGGGTGAAATTCAGTTGCAAAAATAGAAATACCGTAAATCTAGTGTTCCAGCTGTGACTGGACAAGTTTTATAGTGTCCGTCAAAGGATATATTATTTTCTGGGGTGAAATTCAGTTGCAAAATAGCAATACCGTAAATCTGGTGTTCCAGCTGTGACTGGACAAGTTTCATAGTGTCCGTCGAAGGATGTATTATTTTCTGGGTTGAAATTCAGTTGCAAAAATAGAAATATCGTAAATCTGGTGTTCCAGCTGTGACTGGACAAGTTTCATAGTGTCCGTCAAAGGATATATTATTTTCTGGGGTGAAATTCAGTAGCAAAATTAGAAATTTCCATAAATCTGGTGTTCCAGCTGTGACTGGACAAGTTTCATAGTGTCCGTCAAAGGATATATTTTTTCTGGGGTGAAATTCAATAGCCAAAACAGCAATCCCCTAAATCTGGTGTCCCAGCAGTGGCTGGCCAAGTTTAATAGTGTCCGGCAAAGGATATATTTTTTCTGGGGTGAAATTCAGTTGCAAAAATAGAAATACCGTAAATCTGGTGTTCCAGCTGTGACTGGACACGTTTCATAGTGTCCGTCAAAGGATATATTATTTTCTGGGGTGAAATTCAGTTGCAAAAATAGAAATACCATAAATCTGGTGTTCCAGCTGTGACTGGACAAGTTTCATAGTGTCAGTCAAAGGATGTATTATTTTCTGGGGTGAAATTCAATTGCAAAAATAAAAATACCATTAATCAGTGGTTTCAGCTGTGGCTGGCCAAGTTTAATAGAGTCCGGCAAAGAATATATTTTGTTCTGGGGGGAAATCAAATTGCCAAAATAGAAATACCGTAAATCTGGTGTCCCAGCAGTGGCTGACCAAGTTCAATAGTGTCCGTCAAAGGATATATTTTTTTCTTGGGTGAAATTCAATAGCCAAAACAGCAATCCCCTAAATCTGGTGTCCCAGCAGTGGCTGGCCAAGTTTAATAGTGTCCGGCAAAGGATACATTTTTTTCTGGGGTGAAATTCAGTTGCAAAAATAGAAATACCGTAAATCTGGTGTTCCAGCTGTGACTGGACACGTTTCATAGTGTCCGTCAAAGGATATATTATTTTCTGGGGTGAAATTCAATTGCAAAAATAAAAATACCATCAATCAGTGGTTTCAGCTGTGGCTGGCCAAGTTTAATAGAGTCCGGCAAAGGATATATTTTGTTCTGGGGGGAAATCAAATTGCCAAAATAGAAATACCGTAAATCTGGTGTCCCAGCAGTGGCTGACCAAGTTCAATAGTGTCCGTCAAAGGATATATTTTTTTCTTGGGTGAAATTCAATAGCCAAAACAGCAATCCCCTAAATCTGGTGTCCCAGCAGTGGCTGGCCAAGTTTAATAGTGTCCGGCAAAGGATATATTTTTTCTGGGGTGAAATTCAATAGCCAAAACAGCAATCCCCTAAATCTGGTGTCCCAGCAGTGGCTGACCAAGTTCAATAGTGTCCGTCAAAGGATATATTCATTTCTGGTGTGAAATTCAGTTGCAAAAAAAGAAATACCATAAATCTGGTGTACCAGCTGTGACTGGACATGTTTCATAGTGTCCGTCAAAGGATATATTATTGTTCTAGGGTGAAATTCAATAGCCAAAACAGAAATACCCTAAATCTGGTGTCCCAGCAGTGGCTGGCCAAGTTTAATAGTGTCCGGCAAAGGATATATTTTTTTCTGGGGTGAAATTCAGTTGCAAAAATAGAAATACCGTAAATCTGGTGTTCCAGCTGTGACTGGACAAGTTTCATAGTGTCAGTCAAAGGATATATCATTTTCTGGGGTGAAATTCAGTTGCAAAAACAGAAATACCGTAAATCTGGTGTCCCAGCAGTGGCTGACCAAGTTCAATAGTGTCCGTCAAAGGATATATTTTTTTCTTGGGTGAAATTCAATAGCCAAAACAGCAATCCCCTAAATCTGGTGTACCAGCAGTGGCTGGCCAAGTTTAATAGTGTCCGGCAAAGGATATATTTTTTCTGGGGTGAAATTCAATAGCCAAAACAGCAATCCCCTAAATCTGGTGTCCCAGCAGTGGCTGGCCAAGTTTAATAGTGTCCGGCAAAGGATATATTTTTTTCTGGGGTGAAATTCAATTGCCAAAATAGCAATACCATAAATCAGTGGTTTCAGCTGTGGCTGGCCAAGTTTAATAGTGTCCGTCAAAGGATGTATTATTTTCTGGGGTGAAATTCAATTGCAAAAATAAAAATACCATCAATCAGTGGTTTCAGCTGTGGCTGGCCAAGTTTAATAGAGTCCGGCAAAGGATATATTTTGTTCTGGGGGGAAATCAAATTGCCAAAATAGAAATACCGTAAATCTGGTGTCCCAGCAGTGGCTGACCAAGTTCAATAGTGTCCGTCAAAGGATATATTTTTTCTGGGGTGAAATTCAATAGCCAAAACAGCAATCCCCTAAATCTGGTGTCCCAGCAGTGGCTGGCCAAGTTTAATAGTGTCCGGCAAAGGATATATTTTTTCTGGGGTGAAATTCAATAGCCAAAACAGCAATACCCTAAATCTGGTGTCCCAGCAGTGGCTGGCCAAGTTTAATAGTGTCCGTCAAAGGATATATTTTTTCTAGGGTGAAATTCAATAGCCAAAACAGCAATCCCCTAAATCTGGTGTCCCAGCAGTGGCTGGCCAAGTTTAA
>JAKVIS010005612.1:0-11746 GCA_033119425.1 Bufotes viridis | reverse complement strand
GTTTATTCTAGTATATTTTTCCTATTTTAGCCATCTTTTTTCTTTAAAAAATAGTATGCCTGTTAAAGGACCATTGTTGGGAATATAAAAAAGTGTTAGATCTCCTCTCTTTTGATAGACAACCTGGGACAGTAATTAGGAGGTATGGGGGTATTTCGGTAAACAAAACAGAAGGAATTTAGTATAATTTAAAGCAAAGCAAGTGCCTTGGTTTAGTCTATGTTTCCCATATTGTGGTGCATAACTTACACACAGTTTCTGCTTACCAAACAAGAATAGAATATGAGTTAGAGCTGATCTTTTAATGGTACACTGTTCTATAGAGTTTCTTCAAAATACTTGAGGGTCATGCTGAAAAGAAATGGTGAATTCAGATGAACCAAACAGTAAGCACTTACTATATCTTGTAAAGCGAGTGCCTTGGTTTGGCCTACCTATTTCCCCTATTGTGGCGAATAACTCACAGATTTGTGAATATTATGAGTTACAGTTGTTCTGGTGGGCTATTTCATAAAGTTTCTTCCCTTATTAGGGTTGATGCTAATAAGAAATGGTGTATTCAGATGCACCAAACAGAAAGCACTTACTATATGGCAAAGTAAAGTGAGTGCCTTGGTTTGGCTAACCTGCTTCCGCAAAACAAAAGTAAAAAAATAAAACAAAGAAAGAAAACACAGAATTTCTTTAATATTTATCCAGTTGAAATGAAAATAATTTATGGTAGAATGTTTTACTATGAATATCTATTTCCATACTATTCATCAGCTTAATAAGCATATCTATTCTTCTTAAATAGTTGTTTCCCTAGTTGGCTTGAACCTAGCCCCCCTGCTGGTACTAAATGTTAATTTTAATTTATATTTCTAAAATTTTCCACATATGGCCTGTTTTGAAAAAAAATAAAGATGTCCTTCTCCCCAAACATATAGCCCATATCTATTTTTTTATTTTGGGTTTCATAACCTAACAATACCTTATCTGCTAACCTATATTCTTTAAACTTCTAATTATTCACAAGGTAAATTATGAAACTAGAAGCAATTTGTAGTTCCCATATCTGCCAATAAAATCGCATTTGAGTTCCAAAACATATATGATATCTAAAATGTTGAAGATTCATGGCAAGTAGACTAACCAAACAGAAAGCACTTACCTGATTTCATATAACAGTTAGTGCCTAAGTTCAGCTGGTCTACTACCATGTTAAATATGTAACAAAAATATAGAATGCATATACATTGAGTAATACGTCAAGGAGGTTTTAAAATTGTATTGAGTTAAAAAGTTAGGGAGAATAATGAAAATGATATGGATTCATGGAGTTCAGATGAACCAAACAGAAAGCACTTACTGATACTTGAAATTCAAGGAAATGCCTTAGTTTAGTATACCTGTTACCATTTAATATTTAGCAAAACAGATTATTGGCAACGCTCTCGAGATATAACAAATAATGAACTATCTAGGCTGTGTTGAAGCAAGCAACTCCAGCTTGAAAAACCATGACAATGTATCGTAAATATATAACGGCCATAGCAGAAAATCTGTCTCTGAAATTAAAACAAACACTTACAAATTAATAGGGACATCCTTCTTTGGCTTTCTCCTTACTGTGTATCAGATCATCAGTAACAGCTTCCCTTTTTTATCAGACTAAACCATAAAACTCTCAACCAATCATGAGCTATGTGCCCCACCCTTAATTTACCTAACTATAACATTGCTTAGGCTGGATTTTTAACAATGGAGTGGATCTATTCAAATATCAAAATGTACTAGAGACTGAATATGCATCATAATAGTTGAGTGTCCATTAGCATATTCATCATGTCTGGCTTAAAATGCGTGAAAATACAATTCTGCCCTTTTGTAGGGTTTATTCTAGTATATTTTTTCCTATTTTAGCCATCTTACTGATACTTACTTACTGATACTTGAAATTCAAGGAAATGCCTTAGTTTAGTCTGCCTGTTACCATTTAATATTTAGTAAAACAGATTATTGGCAACGCTCTCGAGATATAACAAATAATGAACTATCTAGGCTGTGTTGAAGCAAGCAACTCCGGCTTGAAAAACCATGACAATGTATCGTAAATATATAACGGCCATAGCAGAAAATTTGTCTCTGAAATTAAACAAACACTTAAGAATTAATAGGGACATCCTTCTTTGGCTTTCTCCTTACTGTGTATCAGATCATCAGTAACAGCTTCCCTTTTTATCAGCCTAAACCATAAAACTCTCAACCAATCATGAGCTATGTGCCCCACCCTTAATTTACCTAACTATAACATTGCTTAGGCTGGATTTTTAACAATGGAGTGGATCTATTCAAATATCAAAATGTACTAGAGACTGAATATGCATCATAATAGTCGAGTGTCCATTAGCATATTCATCATGTCTGGCTTAAAATGCGTGAAAATACAATTCTGCCCTATTGTAGGCTTTATTCTAGTATATTTTTTCCTATTTTAGCCATCTTTTTCTTTAAAAAATAGTATGCCTGTTAAAGGACCATTGTTGGGAATAAAAAAAAGTGTTAGATCTCCTCTCTTTTGATAAACAACCTGGGACAGTAATTAGGAGGTATGGGGGTATTTCGGTTAACAAAACAGAAGGAATTTAGTATAATTTAAAGCAAAGCAAGTGCCTTGGTTTAGCCTATGTTTCCCATATTGTGGTGCATAACTTACACACAGTTTCTGCTTACCAAACAAGAATAGAATATGAGTTAGAGCTGATCTTTTAATGGTACACTGTTCTATAGAGTTTCTTCAAAATACTTGAGGGTCATGCTGAAAAGAAATGGTGAATTCAGATGAACCAAACAGTAAGCACTTACTATATCTTGTAAAGCGAGTGCCTTGGTTTGGCCTACCTGTTTCCCCTATTGTGGCGAATAACTCACACAGATTTGTGAATATTATGAGTTACAGTTGTTCTGGTGGGCTATTTCATAAAGTTTCTTCCCTTATTAGGGTTGATGCTAAAAAGAAATGGTGTATTCAGATGCACCAAACAGAAAGCACTTACTATATGGCAAAGTAAAGTGAGTGCCTTGGTTTGGCTAACCTGCTTCCACAAAACAAAAGTAAAAAAATAAAACAAAGAAAGAAAACACAGAATTTCTTTAATATTTATCCAGTTGAAATGAAAATAATATATGGTAGAATGTTTTACTATGAATATCTATTTCCATACTATTCATCAGCTTAATAAGCATATCTATTCTTCTTAAATAGTTGTTTCCCTAGTTGGCTTGAACCTAGCCCCCCTGCTGGTACTAAATGTTAATTTTAATTTATATTTCTAAAATTTTCCACATATGGCCTGTTTTGAAAAAAATAAAGATGTCCTTCTCCCCAAACATATAGCCCATATCTATTTTTTTCTTTTGGGTTTCATAACCTAACAATACCTTATCTGATAACCTATATTCTTTAAACTTCTAATTATTCACAAGGTAAATTATGAAACTAGAAGCAATTTGTAGTTCCCATATCTGCCAATAAAATCGCATTTGAGTTCCAAAACATATATGATATCTAAAATGTTGAAGATTCATGGCAAGTAGACTAACCAAACAGAAAGCACTTACCTGATTTCATATAACAGTTAGTGCCTAAGTTCAGCTGGTCTACTACCATGTTAAATATGTAACAAAAATATAGAATGCATATACATTGAGTAATACGTCAAGGAGGTTTTAAAAGTGTATTGAGTTAAAAAGTTAGGGAGAATAATGAAAATGATATGGATTCATGGAGTTCAGATGAACCAAACAGAAAGCACTTACTGATACTTGAAATTCAAGGAAATGCCTTAGTTTAGTCTGCCTGTTACCATTTAATATTTAGTAAAACAGATTATTGGCAACGCTCTCGAGATATAACAAATAATGAACTATCTAGGCTGTGTTGAAGCAAGCAACTCCAGCTTGAAAAACCATGACAATGTATCGTAAATATATAACGGCCATAGCAGAAAATCTGTCTCTGAAATTAAAACAAACACTTACAAATTAATAGGGACATCCTTCTTTGGCTTTCTCCTTACTGTGTATCAGATCATCAGTAACAGCTTCCCTTTTTATCAGCCTAAACCATAAAACTCTCAACCAATCATGAGCTATGTGCCCCACCCTTAATTTACCTAACTATAACATTGCTTAGGCTGGATTTTTAACAATGGAGTGGATCTATTCAAATATCAAAATGTACTAGAGACTGAATATGCATCATAATAGTCGAGTGTCCATTAGCATATTCATCATGTCTGGCTTAAATGCGTGAAAATACAATTCTGCCCTTTTGTAGGGTTTATTCTAGTATATGTTTTCCTATTTTAGCCATCTTTTTCTTTAAAAAATAGTATGCCTGTTAAAGGACCATTGTTGGGAATAAAAAAAAGTGTTAGATCTCCTCTCTTTTGATAAACAACCTGGGACAGTAATTAGGAGGTATGGGGGTATTTCGGTTAACAAAACAGAAGGAATTTAGTATAATTTAAAGCAAAGCAAGTGCCTTGGTTTAGCCTATGTTTCCCATATTGTGGTGCATAACTTACACACAGTTTCTGCTTACCAAACAAGAATAGAATATGAGTTAGAGCTGATCTTTTAATGGTACACTGTTCTATAGAGTTTCTTCAAAATACTTGAGGGTCATGCTGAAAAGAAATGGTGAATTCAGATGAACCAAACAGTAAGCACTTACTATATCTTGTAAAGCGAGTGCCTTGGTTTGGCCTACCTGTTTCCCCTATTGTGGCGAATAACTCACACAGATTTGTGAATATTATGAGTTACAGTTGTTCTGGTGGGCTATTTCATAAAGTTTCTTCCCTTATTAGGGTTGATGCTAAAAAGAAATGGTGTATTCAGATGCACCAAACAGAAAGCACTTACTATATGGCAAAGTAAAGTGAGTGCCTTGGTTTGGCTAACCTGCTTCCACAAAACAAAAGTAAAAAAATAAAACAAAGAAAGAAAACACAGAATTTCTTTAATATTTATCCAGTTGAAATGAAAATAATATATGGTAGAATGTTTTACTATGAATATCTATTTCCATACTATTCATCAGCTTAATAAGCATATCTATTCTTCTTAAATAGTTGTTTCCCTAGTTGGCTTGAACCTAGCCCCCCTGCTGGTACTAAATGTTAATTTTAATTTATATTTCTAAAATTTTCCACATATGGCCTGTTTTGAAAAAAAATAAAGATGTCCTTCTCCCCAAACATATAGCCCATATCTATTTTTTTCTTTTGGGTTTCATAACCTAACAATACCTTATCTGATAACCTATATTCTTTAAACTTCTAATTATTCACAAGGTAAATTATGAAACTAGAAGCAATTTGTAGTTCCCATATCTGCCAATAAAATCGCATTTGAGTTCCAAAACATATATGATATCTAAAATGTTGAAGATTCATGGCAAGTAGACTAACCAAACAGAAAGCACTTACCTGATTTCATATAACAGTTAGTGCCTAAGTTCAGCTGGTCTACTACCATGTTAAATATGTAACAAAAATATAGAATGCATATACATTGAGTAATACGTCAAGGAGGTTTTAAAAGTGTATTGAGTTAAAAAGTTAGGGAGAATAATGAAAATGATATGGATTCATGGAGTTCAGATGAACCAAACAGAAAGCACTTACTGATACTTGAAATTCAAGGAAATGCCTTAGTTTAGTCTGCCTGTTACCATTTAATATTTAGTAAAACAGATTATTGGCAACGCTCTCGAGATATAACAAATAATGAACTATCTAGGCTGTGTTGAAGCAAGCAACTCCAGCTTGAAAAACCATGACAATGTATCGTAAATATATAACGGCCATAGCAGAAAATCTGTCTCTGAAATTAAAACAAACACTTACAAATTAATAGGGACATCCTTCTTTGGCTTTCTCCTTACTGTGTATCAGATCATCAGTAACAGCTTCCCTTTTTATCAGCCTAAACCATAAAACTCTCAACCAATCATGAGCTATGTGCCCCACCCTTAATTTACCTAACTATAACATTGCTTAGGCTGGATTTTTAACAATGGAGTGGATCTATTCAAATATCAAAATGTACTAGAGACTGAATATGCATCATAATAGTCGAGTGTCCATTAGCATATTCATCATGTCTGGCTTAAATGCGTGAAAATACAATTCTGCCCTTTTGTAGGGTTTATTCTAGTATATTTTTCCTATTTTAGCCATCTTTTTCTTTAAAAAATAGTATGCCTGTTAAAGGACCATTGTTGGGAATAAAAAAAAGTGTTAGATCTCCTCTCTTTTGATAAACAACCTGGGACAGTAATTAGGAGGTATGGGGGTATTTCGGTAAACAAAACAGAAGGAATTTAGTATAATTTAAAGCAAAGCAAGTGCCTTGGTTTAGCCTATGTTTCCCATATTGTGGTGCATAACTTACACACAGTTTCTGCTTACCAAACAAGAATAGAATATGAGTTAGAGCTGATCTTTTAATGGTACACTGTTCTATAGAGTTTCTTCAAAATACTTGAGGGTCATGCTGAAAAGAAATGGTGAATTCAGATGAACCAAACAGTAAGCACTTACTATATCTTGTAAAGCGAGTGCCTTGGTTTGGCCTACCTATTTCCCCTATTGTGGCGAATAACTCACAGATTTGTGAATATTATGAGTTACAGTTGTTCTGGTGGGCTATTTCATAAAGTTTCTTCCCTTATTAGGGTTGATGCTAATAAGAAATGGTGTATTCAGATGCACCAAACAGAAAGCACTTACTATATGGCAAAGTAAAGTGAGTGCCTTGGTTTGGCTAACCTGCTTCCACAAAACAAAAGTAAAAAAATAAAACAAAGAAAGAAAACACAGAATTTCTTTAATATTTATCCAGTTGAAATGAAAATAATATATGGTAGAATGTTTTACTATGAATATCTATTTCCATACTATTCATCAGCTTAATAAGCATATCTATTCTTCTTAAATAGTTGTTTCCCTAGTTGGCTTGAACCTAGCCCCCCTGCTGGTACTAAATGTTAATTTTAATTTATATTTCTAAAATTTTCCACATATGGCCTGTTTTGAAAAAAATAAAGATGTCCTTCTCCCCAAACATATAGCCCATATCTATTTTTTTTCTTTTGGGTTTCATAACCTAACAATACCTTATCTGATAACCTATATTCTTTAAACTTCTAATTATTCACAAGGTAAATTATGAAACTAGAAGCAATTTGTAGTTCCCATATCTGCCAATAAAATCGCATTTGAGTTCCAAAACATATATGATATCTAAAATGTTGAAGATTCATGGCAAGTAGACTAACCAAACAGAAAGCACTTACCTGATTTCATATAACAGTTAGTGCCTAAGTTCAGCTGGTCTACTACCATGTTAAATATGTAACAAAAATATAGAATGCATATACATTGAGTAATACGTCAAGGAGGTTTTAAAAGTGTATTGAGTTAAAAAGTTAGGGAGAATAATGAAAATGATATGGATTCATGGAGTTCAGATGAACCAAACAGAAAGCACTTACTGATACTTGAAATTCAAGGAAATGCCTTAGTTTAGTCTGCCTGTTACCATTTAATATTTAGTAAAACAGATTATTGGCAACGCTCTCGAGATATAACAAATAATGAACTATCTAGGCTGTGTTGAAGCAAGCAAATCCAGCTTGAAAAACCATGGCAATGTATCGTAAATATATAACGGCCATAGCAGAAAATCTGTCTCTGAAATTAAAACAAACACTTACAAATTAATAGGGACATCCTTCTTTGGCTTTCTCCTTACTGTGTATCTGATCATCAGTAACAGCTTCCTCTTTTATCAGCCTAAACCATGAAACTTTCAACCAATCATGAGCTATGTGCCCCACCCTTAATTTACCTAACTATAACATTGCTTAGGCTGGATTTTTAACAATGGAGTGGATCTATTCAAATACGAGAGACTGAATATGCATCATAATAGTCGAGTGACCATTAGCATATTTATCATGTCTGGCTTAAAATGCGTGAAAATACAATTCTGCCCTTTTGTAGGGTTTATTCTAGTATATTTTTTTCCTATTTTAGCCATCTTTTTTCTTTAAAAAATAGTATGCCTGTTAAAGGACCATTGTTGGGAATAAAAAAAAGTGTTAGATCTCCTCTCTTTTGATAAACAACCTGGGACAGTAATTAGGAGGTATGGGTGTATTTCGGTTAACAAAACAGAAGGAATTTAGTATAATTTAAAGCAAAGCAAGTGCCTTGGTTTAGCCTATGTTTCCCATATTGTGGTGCATAACTTACACACAGTTTCTGCTTACCAAACAAGAATAGAATATGAGTTAGAGCTGATCTTTTAATGGTACACTGTTCTATAGAGTTTCTTCAAATTACTTGAGGGTCATGCTGAAAAGAAATGGTGAATTCAGATGAACCAAACAGTAAGCACTTACTATATCTTGTAAAGCGAGTGCCTTGGTTTGGCCTACCTATTTCCCCTATTGTGGCGAATAACTCACAGATTTGTGAATATTATGAGTTACAGTTGTTCTGGTGGGCTATTTCATAAAGTTTCTTCCCTTATTAGGGTTGATGCTAATAAGAAATGGTGTATTCAGATGCACCAAACAGAAAGCACTTACTATATGGCAAAGTAAAGTGAGTGCCTTGGTTTGGCTAACCTGCTTCCACAAAACAAAAGTAAAAAAATAAAACAAAGAAAGAAAACACAGAATTTCTTTAATATTTATCCAGTTGAAATGAAAATAATATATGGTAGAATGTTTTACTATGAATATCTATTTCCATACTATTCATCAGCTTAATAAGCATATCTATTCTTCTTAAATAGTTGTTTCCCTAGTTGGCTTGAACCTAGCCCCCCTGCTGGTACTAAATGTTAATTTTAATTTATATTTCTAAAATTTTCCACATATGGCCTGTTTTGAAAAAAATAAAGATGTCCTTCTCCCCAAACATATAGCCCATATCTATTTTTTTTCTTTTGGGTTTCATAACCTAACAATACCTTATCTGATAACCTATATTCTTTAAACTTCTAATTATTCACAAGGTAAATTATGAAACTAGAAGCAATTTGTAGTTCCCATATCTGCCAATAAAATCGCATTTGAGTTCCAAAACATATATGAAATCTAAAATGTTGAAGATTCATGGCAAGTAGACTAACCAAACAGAAAGCACTTACCTGATTTCATATAACAGTTAGTGCCTAAGTTCAGCTGGTTTACTACCATGTTAAATATGTAACAAAAATATAGAATGCATATACATTGAGTAATACGTCAAGGAGGTTTTAAAAGTGTATTGAGTTAAAAAGTTAGGGAGAATAATGAAAATTATATGGATTCATGGAGTTAAGATGAACCAAACAGAAAGCACTTACTGATACTTGAAATTCAAGGAAATGCCTTAGTTTAGTCTGCCTATTACCATTTAATATTTAGTAAAACAGATTATTGGCAACGCTCTCGAGATATAACAAATAATGAACTATCTAGTCTGTGTTGAAGCAAGCAAATCCAGCTTCAAAAAACATGGCAATGTATCATAAATATATAACGGCCATAGCAGAAAATCTGTCTCTAAAATTAAAACAAACACTTACAAATTAATAGGGACATCCTTCTTTGGCTTTCTCCTTACTGTGTATCAGATCATCAGTAACAGCTTCCCTTTTTTATCAGCCTAAACCATAAAACTCTCAACCAATCATGAGCTATGTGCCCCACCATTAATTTACCTAACTATAACATTGCTTAAAGTGAAAAAATAAGATCAGAGTATGGCACTCAACTTATCTGGGAATATGCAGGCAATAGATATTTTTCAAATAATTGTAGCATTTATTAAAACACATAATAAAACAGATATTACAAAGATGAATAAAAAATACAAATTAAAAAATAGAGTGAGTTCATGAAGAATCCATTAGCTCGATTGTACTAAAGAAACATAGTCTGTACAAACTTGGCTATAGAACCACTCCAGATAGTTAAAACACTGGGAGATATAAGATGTGTCCGTACTTGATTGGACCGATTCTCCGTTGGTGTATTATATCAAATATTTACTGAGTAGGTGGTGGCGTCCCACCACAAATCTTACCTCCGTGAATTGGTCAGTGTCAGTACCAGTAGTCACTTTCTTTGCGAAACAGTCGACTCAAATAGACAGTTATTTGGAGGCGATTCAGCATGGGCTTTCTTTGCGGAAAAGTCAACTCAAATCGACGATTGTTTGGAGGCAATTCGGCATGGACACTTAACTTTAAAACAGCGACCTTTCCCGGGCATCGATTTATAAGAGACCACTTAGTTTGTAGTATCAAGCGGTATACTCTGCCATAAATGGCGACAAACCTTTCATTCGCCCGGAGGTCTGTTTGTCCTTTTAGACTCCAGAAATGCGTATTTCTCCACTTCTAATAGCAGCGCTGCAAGGAGGTTCTGAGTAAGTGTAGTCACCAACGCGTTTCGAGGTCTCAGTAATGCTGACCTCTTCCTCAGTGGTCCACTGGGCAGAGTCAGCTCAGAACTGCGAGTTTGTCACCGCAGCCTCGTGGCGCATGACGTGTATAGTCGATACGGCAATCGACCTCGGACAGCAATGACCTGCAGGCTAATGACTAGCTGTCTACACCGAAAGAGCGATCAGTCTGTTGACTAGCAAGTGTCAATGGTATCTCCAAGCTGATCGATTGTCATAGCTGATCTAGATGGCTAGTCTTTGAGAGCTGCTGAGCTGACTGTATGCCGACTCTGCTGGAGGCTGGAACTGTGGTGGGACGCCACCTACTCGTAAACTGATATATGCACCAGCGGAAGATCGTCAATCAGCGGACTATCATATCCCAGTGTTCTAACTAGCTCGGAGTTGATTCTATAGCGGGATTGCTGTACGTTCGCTAGCACAATCGAGAGCTAATGAACTCTACTCACTGTAACTTGGCTGTATATCTTTGACTAATATCTGACATGTCTGTTTTAACACGATGTCTTACGTATGTGTTTTTAATAAATGCTACAGTGCTTGACGCTATTGCCGATACGACTAGTGTACTCTGATTATTTTTCACTTTTATATTTGTGGTGCTTTGGAAGCTTACACCATCTGAGTATTGAGCACCATAGTCCAAGCACAGATCAGTGGAGCCGTCTCTAAACCACTTCAGTATAACATTGCTTAGGCTGGATTTTTAACAATGGAGTGGATCTATTCAAATATCAAAATGTACTAGAGACTGAATATGCATCATAATAGTCGAGTGTCCATTAGCATATTCATCATGTCTGGCTTAAAATGCGTGAAAATACAATTCTGCCCTTTTGTAGGGTTTATTCTAGTATATTTTTCCTATTTTAGCCATATCTTTTTCTTAATAAAATAGTATGCCTATTAAAGGACCATTGATAGGAATTAAAAGAGTGTTTGACTGCTTTGATAGACAACCTGGGACAGTAATTAGGAGGTATGAGGGTTATTTGGTGAAACAAAGCAGAAAGAATGTAGTATATTTAAAGCAAAGCAGTAGCCTTGGTTTAGCCTATGTTTCCCATATTAGTGGTGCATAACTTACTACAGTTTCTGCTCACTAAACAAGAATAGAATATGAGTTAGAGGCTGATCTTTTAATGGTACACTGTTCTGGGGTTTCTTCAAAAATGCTCGGTCATGCTGAGAAAGAATGGGTGGATTCAGATGGACAGGCAGTAAACACT
>JAKVIS010005611.1:0-11726 GCA_033119425.1 Bufotes viridis | reverse complement strand
CAACAACAGAAGTCAGCAAGGACAAAACCTAGTTTATGAGTCGCACTTTTTCATCATAGCTGCAATAAAATACTGGGTTGGAACCTGCTTGTGGATTCCTGGAGCAGGTAGAGCAGTATCAGAGGTGCTAAGTTCATTCAGTGCTAGCACAGAACTTTGATTGGACAAGCATGTGCATTCTCATTCTGCCAACTCCAAAAATGCATAAAGGTATGGTATCTCATGAGAGGTGGTGAGTTGCAGAAGCTAAGCTGAACTGCACCTGCATTTTAGCGGCCAAAAAGCAAGAAACAGAAAAGTCTTAGGTTTGTCAGTGGCGCTGAATATTCCTGTGTTGAGAGCGAGTAGCGAGGGTTACTCTAAAGTTCATTTTCCATACCATCAGGAACAGTTAAGAAGGATTTTTGTGTTGTGGGCTTGCTAATAGGCGCTGGACAGTATTCCAATCTGCACAGAAGCGCCACTTGTTCCCTCAAACAAATCTTCCATAATCTGACACCATCGTTTGACACACACAAAAACGTGCCTTTACCTGTTGATTGGTGCCCTTACCTGTTGAGGTGCATGGATCCACACCTGACTGAAGAATGAAGCATCATGGCTGCTGCCAGGGAGGAAAACAGCAAGGGTCCATTGTGATGTCATCATCCATGTATGCTGAAGGGTTCCATTGTGACACGCTCAGTGTTCCGTCTATTGAAATTTTTATGGAGGCTGCCATATTGATTTTCTGGAGGCAGCCATTTTGATTTGCAGTAAAACATAGTTGTCATTTCAATGAATAAGACATGTTGGCAAGGAATTTGATTGCAACAACAGAAGTCAGCAAGGACAAAACCTAGTTTATGAGCACTTTTCATCATAGCTGCATTAAAATACTGGGTTGGAACCTGCTTGTGGATTCCTGGAGCAGGTAGAGGCAGTATCAGAGGTGCTAAGTTCATTCAGTGCTAGCACAGAACTTTGATTGGACAAGCATGTGCATTCTCATTCTGCCAACTCCAAAAATGCATAAAAGGTATGGTATCTCATGAGAGGTGGTGAGTTGCAGAAGCTAAGCTGAACTGCACCTGCATTTCAGCGGCCAAAAAGCAAGAAACAGAAAAGGCTTAGCTTTGTCAGTGGCCGCTGTATATTCCTGTGTTGAAAGCGAGTAACGAGGGTTACTCTAAAAGTTCATTTTTCCATACCATCAGGAACAGTTAAGAAGGCTTTTGTGTTCTGGGCTTGCTAATAGACGCTGGACAGTATTCCAATCTGCACAGAAGCGCCACTTGTTCCCTCAAACAAATCTTCCATAATCTGACACCATCGTTTGACACACACAAAAACGTGCCTTTACCTGTTGATTGGTGCCCTTACCTGTTGAGGTGCATGGATCCACACCTGACTGAAGAATGAAGCATCATGGCTGCTGCCAGGGAGGAAAACAGCAAGGGTCCATTGTGATGTCATCATCCATGTATGCTGAAGGGTTCCATTGTGACACGCTCAGTGTTCCGTCTATTGAAATTTTTATGGAGGCTGCCATATTGATTTTCTGGAGGCAGCCATTTTGATTTGCAGTAAAACATAGTTGTCATTTCAATGAATAAGACATGTTGGCAAGGAATTTGATTGCAACAACAGAAGTCAGCAAGGACAAAACCTAGTTTATGAGCACTTTTCATCATAGCTGCATTAAAAATACTGGTTTGGAACCTGCTTGTGGATTCCTGGAGCAGGTAGAGCAGTATCAGAGGTGCTAAGTTCATTCAGTGCTAGCACAGAACTTTGATTGGACAAGCATGTGCATTCTCATTCTGCCAACTCCAAAAATGCATAAAAGGTATGGTATCTCATGAGAGGTGGTGAGTTGCAGAAGCTAAGCTGTACTGCACCTGCATTTCAGCGGCCAAAAAGCAAGAAACAGAAAAGGCTTAGCTTTGTCAGTGGCCGCTGTATATTCCTGTGTTGAGAAGCGAGTAACGAGGGTTACTCTAAAAGTTCATTTTCCATACCATCAGGAACAGTTAAGAAGGCTTTTGTGTTCTGGGCTTGCTAATAGACGCTGGACAGTATTCCAATCTGCACAGAAGCGCCACTTGTTCCCTCAAACAAATCTTCCATAATCTGACACCATCGTTTGACACACACAAAAACGTGCCTTTACCTGTTGATTGGTGCCCTTACCTGTTGAGGTGCATGGATCCACACCTGACTGAAGAATGAAGCATCATGGCTGCTGCCAGGGAGGAAAACAGCAAGGGTCCATTGTGATGTCATCATCCATGTATGCTGAAGGGTTCCATTGTGACACGCTCAGTGTTCCGTCTATTGAAATTTTTATGGAGGCTGCCATATTGATTTTCTGGAGGCAGCCATTTTGATTTGCAGTAAAACATAGTTGTCATTTCAATGATTAAGACATGTTGGCAAGGAATTTGATTGCAACAACAGAAGTCAGCAAGGACAAAACCTAGTTTATGAGCACTTTTCATCATAGCTGCAATAAAATACTGGGTTGGAACCTGCTTGTGGATTCCTGGAGCTGGTAGAGCAGTATCAGAGGTGCTAAGTTCATTCAGTGCTAGCACAGAACTTTGATTGGACAAGCATGTGCATTCTCATTCTGCTAACTTCAAAAATGCATAAAAGGTATGGTATCTCATGAGGGGTGGTGAGTTGCAGAAGCTAAGCTGTACTGCACCTGCATTTCAGTGGCCAAAAAGCAAGAAACAGAAAAGGCTTAGCTTTGTCAGTGGCCGCTGTATATTCCTGTGTTGAGAAAGCGAGTAACGAGGGTTACTCTAAAAGTTCATTTTTCCATACCATCATAAACAGTTAAGAAGGCTTTTGTATTCTGGGCTTGCTAATAGGCGCTGGACAGTATTCCAATCTGCACAGAAGCGCCACTTGTTCCCTCAAACAAATCTTCCATAATCTGACACCATCGTTTGACACACACAAAAACGTGCCTTTACCTGTTGATTGGTGCCCTTACCTGTTGAGGTGCATGGATCCACACCTGACTGAAGAATGAAGCATCATGGCTGCTGCCAGGGAGGAAAACAGCAAGGGTCCATTGTGATGTCATCATCCATGTATGCTGAAGGGTTCTATTGTGACACGCTCAGTGTTCCGTCTATTGAAATTTTTATGGAGGCTGCCATATTGATTTTCTGGAGGCAGCCATTTTGATTTGCAGTAAAACATAGTTGTCATTTCAATGAATGAGACATGTTGGCAAGGAATTTGATTGCAACAACAGAAGTCAGCAAGGACAAAATCTAGTTTATGAGCACTTTTCATCATAGCTGCATTAAAATACTGGGTTGGAACCTGCTTGTGGATTCCTGGAGCAGGTAGAGCAGTATCAGAGGTGCTAAGTTCATTCAGTGCTAGCACAGAACTTTGATTGGACAAGCATGTGCATTCTCATTCTGCCAACTCCAAAAATGCATAAAAGGTATGGTATCTCATGAGAGGTGGTGAGTTGCAGAAGCTAAGCTGAACTGCACCTGCATTTCAGCGGCCAAAAAGCAAGAAACAGAAAAGGCTTAGCTTTGTCAGTGGCCGCTGTATATTCCTGTGTTGAGAAGCGAGTAACGAGGGTTACTCTAAAGTTCATTTTCCATACCATCAGGAACAGTTAAGAAGGCTTTTGTGTTCTGGGCTTGCTAATAGACGCTGGACAGTATTCCAATCTGCACAGAAGCGCCACTTGTTCCCTCAAACAAATCTTCCATAATCTGACACCATCGTTTGACACACACAAAAACGTGCCTTTACCTGTTGATTGGTGCCCTTACCTGTTGAGGTGCATGGATCCACACCTGACTGAAGAATGAAGCATCATGGCTGCTGCCAGGGAGGAAAACAGCAAGGGTCCATTGTGATGTCATCATCCATGTATGCTGAAGGGTTCCATTGTGACACGCTCAGTGTTCCGTCTATTGAAATTTTTATGGAGGCTGCCATATTGATTTTCTGGAGGCAGCCATTTTGATTTGCAGTAAAACATAGTTGTCATTTCAATGAATAAGACATGTTGGCAAGGAATTTGATTGCAACAACAGAAGTCAGCAAGGACAAAACCTAGTTTATGAGCACTTTTCATCATAGCTGCATTAAAATACTGGGTTGGAACCTGCTTGTGGATTCCTGGAGCAGGTAGAGCAGTATCAGAGGTGCTAAGTTCATTCAGTGCTAGCACAGAACTTTGATTGGACAAGCATGTGCATTCTCATTCTGCCAACTCCAAAAATGCATAAAGGTATGGTATCTCATGAGAGGTGGTGAGTTGCAGAAGCTAAGCTGAACTGCACCTGCATTTCAGCGGCCAAAAAGCAAGAAACAGAAAAGGCTTAGCTTTGTCAGTGGCCGCTGAATATTCCTGTGTTGAGAAAGCGAGTAACGAGGGTTACTCTAAAAGTTCATTTTTCCATACCATCAGGAACAGTTAAGAAGGCTTTTGTGTTCTGGGCTTGCTAATAGACGCTGGACAGTATTCCAATCTGCACAGAAGCGCCACTTGTTCCCTCAAACAAATCTTCCATAATCTGACACCATCGTTTGACACACACAAAAACGTGCCTTTACCTGTTGATTGGTGCCCTTACCTGTTGAGGTGCATGGATCCACACCTGACTGAAGAATGAAGCATCATGGCTGCTGCCAGGGAGGGAAAACAGCAAGGGTCCATTGTGATGTCATCATCCATGTATGCTGAAGGGTTCCATTGTGACACGCTCAGTGTTCCGTCTATTGAAATTTTTATGGAGGCTGCCATATTGATTTTCTGGAGGCAGCCATTTTGATTTGCAGTAAAACATAGTTGTCATTTCAATGAATAAGACATGTTGGCAAGGAATTCGATTGCAACAACAGAAGTCAGCAAGGACAAAACCTAGTTTATGAGTACTTTTCATCATAGCTTCATTAAAATACTGGTTTGGAACCTGCTTGTGGATTCCTGGAGCAGGTAGAGCAGTATCAGAGGTGCTAAGTTCATTCAGTGCTAGCACAGAACTTTGATTGGACAAGCATGTGCATTCTCATTCTGCCAACTCCAAAAATGCATAAAAGGTATGGTATCCATGAGAGGTGTTGAGTTGCAGAAGCTAAGCTGAACTGCACCTGCATTTTAGCGGCCAAAAAGCAAGAAACAGAAAAGTCTTAGGTTTGTCAGTGGCCGCTGAATATTCCTGTGTTGAGAAAGCGAGTAACGAGGGTTACTCTAAATATTCATTTTTCCATACCATAAGGAACAGTTAAGAAGGCTTTTGTGTTCTGGGCTTGCTAATAGACGCTGGACAGTATTCCAATCTGCACAGAAGCGCCACTTGTTCCCTCAAACAAATCTTCCATAATCTGACACCATCGTTTGACACACACAAAAACGTGCCTTTACCTGTTGATTGGTGCCCTTACCTGTTGAGGTGCATGGATCCACACCTGACTGAAGAATGAAGCATCATGGCTGCTGCCAGGGAGGAAAACAGCAAGGGTCCATTGTGATGTCATCATCCATGTATGCTGAAGGGTTCCATTGTGACACGCTCAGTGTTCCATCTATTGAAATTTTTATGTAGGCTGCCATATTGATTTTCTGGAGGCAGCCATTTTGATTTGCAGTAAAACATAGTTGTCATTTCAATGAATAAGACATGTTGGCAAGGAATTTGATTGCAACAACAGAAGTCAGCAAGGACAAAACCTAGTTTATGAGCACTTTTCATCATAGCTGCATTAAAGTACTGGGTTGGAATCTGCTTGTGGATTCCTGGAGCAGGTAGAGCAGTATCAGAGGTGCTAAGTTCATTCAATGCTAGCACAGAACTTTGATTGGACAAGCATGTGCATTCTCATTCTGCCAACTTCAAAAATGCATAAAAGGTATGGTATCTCATGAGAGGTGGTGAGTTGCAGAAGCTAAGCTGTACTGCACCTGCATTTCAGCGGCCAAAAAGCAAGAAACAGAAAAGGCTTAGCTTTGTCAGTGGCCGCTGTATATTCCTGTGTTGAGAAAGCGAGTAACGAGGGTTACTCTAAAAGTTCATTTTTACATACCATAAGGAACAGTTAAGAAGGCTTTTGTGTTCTGGGCTTGCTAATAGACGCTGGACAGTATTCCAATCTGCACAGAAGCGCCACTTGTTCCCTCAAACAAATCTTCCATAATCTGACACCATCGTTTGACACACACAAAAACGTGCCTTTACCTGTTGATTGGTGCCCTTACCTGTTGAGGTGCATGGATCCACACCTGACTGAAGAATGAAGCATCATGGCTGCTGCCAGGGAGGAAAACAGCAAGGGTCCATTGTGATGTCATCATCCATGTATGCTGAAGGGTTCCATTGTGACACGCTCAGTGTTCCGTCTATTGAAATTTTTATGGAGGCTGCCATATTGATTTTCTGGAGGCAGCCATTTTGATTTGCAGTAAAACATAGTTGTCATTTCAATGAATAAGACATGTTGGCAAGGAATTTGATTGCAACAACAGAAGTCAGCAAGGACAAAACCTAGTTTATGATCACTTTTCATCATAGCTGCAATAAAATACTGGGTTGGAACCTGCTTGTGGATTCCTGGAGCAGGTAGAGCAGTATCAGAGGTGCTAAGTTCATTCAGTGCTAGCACAGAACTTTGATTGGACAAGCATGTGCATTCTCATTCTGCCAACTCCAAAAATGCATAAAAGGTATGGTATCCATGAGAGGTGGTGAGTTGCAGAAGCTAAGCTGAACTGCACCTGCATTTCAGCGGCCAAAAAGCAAGAAACAGAAAAGTCTTAGGTTTGTCAGTGGCCGCTGAATATTCCTGTGTTGAGAAAGCGAGTAACGAGGGTTACTCTAAAAGTTCATTTTTCCATACCATCAGGAACAGTTAAGAAGGCTTTTGTGTTCTGGGCTTGCTAATAGACGCTGGACAGTATTCCAATCTGCACAGAAGCGCCACTTGTTCCCTCAAACAAATCTTCCATAATCTGACACCATCGTTTGACACACACAAAAACGTGCCTTTACCTGTTGATTGGTGCCCTTACCTGTTGAGGTGCATGGATCCACACCTGACTGAAGAATGAAGCATCATGGCTGCTGCCAGGGAGGAAAACAGCAAGGGTCCATTGTGATGTCATCATCCATGTATGCTGAAGGGTTCCATTGTGACACGCTCAGTGTTCCGTCTATTGAAATTTTTATGGAGGCTGCCATATTGATTTTCTGGAGGCAGCCATTTTGATTTGCAGTAAAACACAGTTGTCATTTCAATGAATAAGACATGTTGGCAAGGAATTTGATTGCAACAACAGAAGTCAGCAAGGACAAAACCTAGTTTATGAGCACTTTTCTTCATAGCTGCATTAAAATACTGGGTTGGAACCTGCTTGTGGATTCCTGGAGCAGGTAGAGCAATATCAGAGGTGCTAAGTTCATTCAGTGCTAGCACAGAACTTTGATTGGACAAGCATGTGTATTCTCATTCTGCCAACTCCAAAAATGCATAAAAGGTATGGTATCTCATGAGAGGTGGTGAGTTGCAGAAGCTAAGCTGAACTGCACCTGCATTTCAGCGGCCAAAAAGCAAGAAACAGAAAAGTCTTAGCTTTGTCAGTGGCCGCTGTATATTCCTGTGTTGAGAAAGCGAGTAGCAAGGGTTACTCTAAAAGTTCATTTTTCCATACCATCAGGAACAGTTAAGAAGGCTTTTGTGTTCTGGGCTTGCTAATAGACGCTGGACAGTATTCCAATCTGCACAGAAGCGCCACTTGTTCCCTCAAACAAATCTTCCATAATCTGACACCATCGTTTGACACACACAAAAACGTGCCTTTACCTGTTGATTGGTGCCCTTACCTGTTGAGGTGCATGGATCCACACCTGACTGAAGAATGAAGCATCATGGCTGCTGCCAGGGAGGAAAACAGCAAGGGTCCATTGTGATGTCATCATCCATGTATGCTGAAGGGTTCCATTGTGACACGCTCAGTGTTCCGTCTATTGAAATTTTTATGGAGGCTGCCATATTGATTTTCTGGAGGCAGCCATTTTGATTTGCAGTAAAACATAGTTGTCATTTCAATGAATAAGACATGTTGGCAAGGAATTTGATTGCAACAACAGAAGTCAGCAAGGACAAAACCTAGTTTACGAGCACTTTTCATCATAGCTGCAATAAAATACTGGGTTGGAACCTGCTTGTGGATTCCTGGAGCAGGTAGAGCAGTATCAGAGGTGCTAAGTTCATTCAGTGCTAGCACAGAACTTTGATTGGACAAGCATGTGCATTCTCATTCTGCCAACTCCAAAAATGCATAAAAGGTATGGTATCTCATGAGAGGTGGTGAGTTGCAGAAGCTAAGCTGAACTGCACCTGCATTTCAGCGGCCAAAAAGCAAGAAACAGAAAAGTCTTAGGTTTGTCAGTGGCCGCTGAATATTCCTGTGTTGAGAAAGCGAGTAACGAGGGTTACTCTAAAAGTTCATTTTTCCATACCATCAGGAACAGTTAAGAAGGATTTTGTGTTGTGGCTTGCTAATAGACGCTGGACAGTATTCCAATCTGCACAGAAGCGCCACTTGTTCCCTCAAACAAATCTTCCATAATCTGACACCATCGTTTGACACACACAAAAACGTGCCTTTACCTGTTGATTGGTGCCCTTACCTGTTGAGGTGCATGGATCCACACCTGACTGAAGAATGAAGCATCATGGCTGCTGCCAGGGAGGAAAACAGCAAGGGTCCATTGTGATGTCATCATCCATGTATGCTGAAGGGTTCCATTGTGACACCCTCAATGTTCCGTCTATTGAAATTTTTATGGAGGCTGCCATATTGATTTTCTGGAGGCAGCCATTTTGATTTGCAGTAAAACATAGTTGTCATTTCAATGAATAAGACATGTTGGCAAGGAATTTGATTGCAACAACAGAAGTCAGCAAGGACAAAACCTAGTTTATGATCACTTTTCATCATAGCTGCAATAAAATACTGGGTTGGAACCTGCTTGTGGATTCCTGGAGCAGGTAGGGCAGTATCAGAGGTGCTAAGTTCATTCAGTGCTAGCACAGAACTTTGATTGGACAAGCATGTGCATTCTCATTCTGCAAACTCCAAAAATGCATAAAAGGTATGGTATCCATGAGAGGTGGTGAGTTGCAGAAGCTAAGCTGAACTGCACCTGCATTTTAGCGGCCAAAAAGCAAGAAACAGAAAAGTCTTAGGTTTGTCAGTGGCCGCTGAATATTCCTGTGTTGAGAAAGCGAGCAACGAGGGTTACTCTAAAAGTTCATTTTTCCATACCATAAGGAACAGTTAAGAAGGCTTTTGTGTTCTGGGCTTGCTAATAGACGCTGGACAGTATTCCAATCTGCAGAGAAGCACCACTTGTTCCCTCAAACAAATCTTCCATAATCTGACACCATCGTTTGACACACACAAAAACGTGCCTTTACCTGTTGATTGGTGCCCTTACCTGTTGAGGTGCATGGATCCACACCTGACTGAAGAATGAAGCATCATGGCTGCTGCCAGGGAGGAAAACAGCAAGGGTCCATTGTGATGTCATCATACATGTATGCTGAAGGGTTCCATTGTGACACGCTCAGTGTTCCGTCTATTGAAATTTTTATGGAGGCTGCCATATTGATTTTCTGGAGGCAGCCATTTTGATTTGCAGTAAAACATAGTTGTCATTTCAATGAATAAGACATGTTGGCAAGGAATTTGATTGCAACAACAGAAGTCAGCAAGGACAAAACCTAGTTTATGAGCACTTTTCATCATAGCTGCATTAAAATACTGGGTTGGAACCTGCTTGTGGATTCCTGGAGCAGGTAGAGCAGTATCAGAGGTGCTAAGTTCATTCAGTGCTAGCACAGAACTTTGATTGGACAAGCATGTGCATTCTCATTCTGCCAACTCCAAAAATGCATAAAGGTATGGTATCTCATGAGAGGTGGTGAGTTGCAGAAGCTAAGCTGAACTGCACCTGCATTTCAGCGGCCAAAAAGCAAGAAACAGAAAAGTCTTAGGTTTGTCAGTGGCCGCTGAATATTCCTGTGTTGAGAAGCGAGTAACGAGGGTTACTCTAAAAGTTCATTTTTCCATACCATCAGGAACAGTTAAGAAGGCTTTTGTGTTCTGGGCTTGCTAATAGACGCTGGACAGTATTCCAATCTGCACAGAAGCGCCACTTGTTCCCTCAAACAAATCTTCCATAATCTGACACCATCGTTTGACACACACAAAAACGTGCCTTTACCTGTTGATTGGTGCCCTTACCTGTTGAGGTGCATGGATCCACACCTGACTGAAGAATGAAGCATCATGGCTGCTGCCAGGGAGGAAAACAGCAAGGGTCCATTGTGATGTCATCATCCATGTATGCTGAAGGGTTCCATTGTGACACGCTCAGTGTTCCGTCTATTGAAATTTTTATGGAGGCTGCCATATTGATTTTCTGGAGGCAGCCATTTTGATTTGCAGTAAAACATAGTTGTCATTTCAATGAATAAGACATGTTGGCAAGGAATTTGATTGCAACAACAGAAGTCAGCAAGGACAAAACCTAGTTTATGAGCACTTTTCATCATAGCTGCATTAAAATACTGGGTTGGAACCTGCTTGTGGATTCCTGGAGCAGGTAGAGCAGTATCAGAGGTGCTAAGTTCATTCAGTGCTAGCACAGAACTTTGATTGGACAAGCATGTGCATTCTCATTCTGCCAACTCCAAAAATGCATAAAGGTATGGTATCCATGAGAGGTGGTGAGTTGCAGAAGCTAAGCTGAACTGCACCTGCATTTCAGCGGCCAAAAAGCAAGAAACAGAAAAGTCTTAGGTTTGTCAGTGGCCGCTGAATATTCCTGTGTTGAGAAAGCGAGTAACGAGGGTTACTCTAAAAGTTCATTTTTCCATGCCATCAGGAACAGTTAAGAAGGATTTTGTGTTGTGGCTTGCAAATAAACGCTGGACAGTATTCCAATCTGCACAGAAGCGCCACTTGTTCCCTCAAACAAATCTTCGATAATCTGACACCATCGTTTGACACACACAAAAACGTGCCTTTACCTGTTGATTGGTGCCCTTACCTGTTGAGGTGCATGGATCCACACCTGACTGAAGAATGAAGCATCATGGCTGCTGCCAGGGAGGAAAACAGCAAGGGTCCATTGTGATGTCATCATCCATGTATGCTGAAGGGTTCCATTGTGACACGCTCAGTGTTCCGTCTATTGAAATTTTTATGGAGGCTGCCATATTGATTTTCTGGAGGCAGCCATTTTGATTTGCAGTAAAACATAGTTGTCATTTCAATGAATAAGACATGTTGGCAAGGAATTTGATTGCAACAACAGAAGTCAGCAAGGACAAAACCTAGTTTACGAGCACTTTTCATCATAGCTGCAATAAAATACTGGGTTGGAACCTGCTTGTGGATTCCTGGAGCAGGTAGAGCAGTATCAGAGGTGCTAAGTTCATTCAGTGCTAGCACAGAACTTTGATTGGACAAGCATGTGCATTCTCATTCTGCCAACTCCAAAAATGCATAAAGGTATGGTATCCATGAGAGGTGGTGAGTTGCAGAAGCTAAGCTGAACTGCACCTGCATTTCAGCGGCCAAAAAGCAGAAACAGAAAAGTCTTAGGTTTGTCAGTGGCCGCTGAATATTCCTGTGTTGAGCGAGTAACGAGGGTTACTCTAAAAGTTCATTCCATACCATCAGGAACAGTTAA
>JAKVIS010005610.1:0-11722 GCA_033119425.1 Bufotes viridis | reverse complement strand
GAGCCCTATCTGCTACACTAGGCCCTAACACTAACTATATTTTTCTCCTAACTCTACTAAACTACTAAACTATCTCAAATTATTTCGACCCTATCAGCTATAAAACTAAACTACACTATTCCCTAATCACTACTTGAAACTAACTAACTAGAATATTATAAATTAAATCAAGATTATATAAAACGCACAGCAGACAAAATAACACAGCTCCAAGCTCCAACAAATCCAACACCACAAAATGGCTGCTGGGTGATGTCGTCACTTATATAGTGAAGGGGTAGTCTAGTTTCCTATTGGTTGCTAGGGATGTTGCTAAGTTGTGACAAAGCCTTCTCATTGGCTATTCAAGCTAGGAGAAGGGAGGGAAAATGATAATGATGAGTCACCACATACATTGTAGAGAGAAAAAAAAATATATAAAATTCGCATGGAGAATATATCACTATATTCTACATATTCGAAAATTCAAACAAACAAAACCTGTACGAAAATAGCTTGATGCCCCTAAGCAGTTACAAAAATGCAAATATTGCATTCTAAATTACTCTAATTACTGAATACTGATGTATAATTTTCCTCTTTACTGTATTTTATGTCATGCGAAAATTTGGCAATTACATATGCGCGTGAATCGGATCGCATAAGGGCAGTATACTATTAGGTTGGCTTGCTGGGTCGAATATAGAGAAGATAGCGAATATGCTACTATATTCGCAATATTCATCTATTCAAGTAGACCAACCAACCCACTGAATAAACACAATATCATACTGCCCTTGTGCGGTGCGATTCACGCGCATATGTAATTGCCGAATTTTCGCATGACACAAACTTATCTTCCATACAGAGGACAATTATAAATCAGTAATGAGAATTGTCACTGTGATGTATAATTTGCCTCTTTATGTAGGAAACTGTATTTTATGGCATGCGAAAAATCGGCAATTACATATGCGCATGAATCGGATCGCACAATGCCAGTATACTATTAGGTTGGCTTGCTGGGTCGAATAGACGAAGATAAAGAAAATAGCGAATGTAGTGCTATATTCGCAATGTTCGTCTATTCGAGTAGACCAACCAAGACAACCCATTGAATGAACACAATGTCATACTGCCATTATGCGGTGCGATTCACGCGCATAGGTGATTGCCGATTTTTCGCATGATGTAAAATACAGTTTCCTACATAAAGAGGCAAATTATACATCACAGTCTGTGATGTATAATTTGCCTCTTTATGTAGGAAACTGTATTTTCAGGCATGCGAAAAATCGGCAATTACATATGCGCATGAATCAGATCGCACAATGCCAGTATACTATTAGGTTGGCCTGCTGGGTTGAATAGACGAAGATAAAGAAAATAGCGAATGTAGTGCTATATTCGCAATGTTCGTCTATTCGAGTAGACCAACCAAGACAACCCATGAAATGAACCTAATAGTATATTTCCCTCATGCGGTGCGATTCACGCGCATAGGTGATTGCTGATTTTTCGCATGATGTAAAATACAGTTTACTACAAGAAGAGGCAGATTATAGATCACAGTAACAATTCTCATAACTGATTTCTAATTGTCCTCTGTATTTAAGATAGTTTGTGTAGTGCGAAAAATCGGCAATTACATATGCGCGTAAATCGCACTGCATAAGGGCAGTATACTATTAGGTTGGCTTGTTGGGTCGAATATAGAGAAGATAGCGAATGTAGTGCTATATTCGCAATATTCGTCTATTCGAGTAGACCAAGATAACCCATTGAATGAACACAATATCATACTCTAATGCTGTGCGATTCACGCGCATATGTAATTGCCGTTTTTCGCACTACACAAACTATCTTACATACAGAGGACAATTGTAAATCAGTTATGAGAATTGTTACTGTGATCTATAATCTGCCTCTTCTTGTAGTAAACTGTATTTTACATTATGCGAAAAATCGGCAATCACCTATGCGCGTGAATCGCACCGCATGAGGGAAATATACTATTAGGTTCATTTCATGGGTTGTCTTGGTCGTCTAGGTCATAAGATCTAAGTAGAATTCGCATTGCGATTAATATAACCTGTAATGCTCGCATAGCGAATTCAACTTAGAGCTGGGTTCCTAAATGGTTGGCAATGGCTTACTAGAATATTACGATTATAACGAATTCACGAATATAGCACTATATTCACAATCTTCGTTATATTCCAGCAAGTAACAAGTGCAACCAACCATTAGGAGCTCAGCTCAAAGTTTAATTCGCGATGCGAGTATATTTTCGCATCGCAAATTAAACTTTGAGTTGAGCTCTTAACGGTTGCATTGCTATAATTGACGAAGATTGAGGATATAGCGCTATATTCTCAATCATTTTCTAGCAACAACCATGAGGATTGGAACTCAGATCCAAGTATAATTCGCGAATATATAGCATCATATTCTAAATATTCGCGAATTCTCGAAGTTGCGATATTCGCGATAAAAATTCGCAATTCGAATATTCGCGCTCAACACTAGTGCTGGCCTGCCCGGCGACCAGCGTTTTGTTTGAATGTGTATTCAGCACGGCAGGGGGCGTCATTACTGACAAATGCAGCCACCTGTCCACAACCAACGTGGACAAGCTGACATTCACAAAAATGAACCAGGCATGGATCCCACAGGACCTGTGCCTCCCTTGTGCAAAATAGACATTTATAACTGCCTCCCCCTCAACCATGTATTCTTGTACTCCGGGCTCTTCTTTATTGAATCCTATTTTTTTTAACTTTACCATGATCTTGCGGTGCAACACAAAGTTGAATGAATCTCTCCTCAATCTGGGCGCCGGGGCCTAAATAACTGAAAGTGGCCTTCTCCAGTGGTGGGTGATATGACGCATGATTCCTTGCTGTGGGACCTCTCTCCTCAATCTGGGTGCTGGTGCCTAAATAACTGAAAGTGGCCTTCTCCAGTGGTGGGTGATATGACGCATGATTCCTTGCTGTGGGACTTCTCTCCTCTGTCTGGGTGCTGGGGCCTAAATAACTGAAAGTGGCCTTCTCCAGTGGTGGGTGATATGACGCATGATTCCTTGCTGTGTGACCTCTCCTCTGTCTGGGTGCTGAAGCCTAAATAACTGAAAGTGGCCTTCTACAGTGGTGGGTGATATGATGCATGATTCCTTGCTGTGGGACCTCTCTCCTCTGACTGAGTACTGGGGCCTAAATTACAGAAAGTGGCCTTCTCCAGTGGTGGGTGATATGATGCCTTATTCTCTGCTATGGGACCTCTCTCCTCTGTCTGGGTGCTGGGGCCTAAATAACTGAAAGTGGCCTTCTCCAGTTGTGGGTGATATGACGCATGATTCCTTGCTGTGGGACCTCTCTCCTCTGTCTGGGTGCTGGTGCCTAAATAACTGAAAGTGGCCTTCTCCAGTGGTGGGTGATATGACGCATGATTCCTTGCTGTGGGACCTCTCTCCTCTGTCTGGGTGCTGAAGCCTAAATAACTGAAAGTGGCCTTCTCCAGTGGTGGGTGATATGACGCATGATTCTCTGCTGTGGGACCTCTCTCCTCTGTCTGGGTGCTGGGGCCTAAATAACTGAAAGTGGCCTTCTCCAGTGGTGGGTGATATGACGCCTTATGGCTTGCTGTGGGACCTCTCTCCTCTGTCTGGTTGCTGGGGCCTAAATAACTGAAAGTGGCCTTCTCCAGTGGTGGGTGATATGACGCATGATTCTCTGCAATAGGACCTCTCTCCAATAGATATTGGTTAATTTTTGTTTATTTTATTTAAATTCATTTCCCTATCCACATTTGTTTGCAGGGCATTTACCTACATCTTGCTGCCTTTTGCAGCCCTCTAGCCCTTTCCTGGACTATTTTACAGCCTTTTTAGTGCCCAAAAGTTCGGGTCCCCATTGACTTCAATGGGGTTCGAGAGCGGGATAAAGTTCGGGTCGAGTTCTGATCCTGAACCCGAACATTTTCGTGAAGTTCGCCGAACTTCTCGATCCCGTTCATCCAGGTGTTCGCTCAACTCTATTAACCTCTTAAGGACACAGGGCGTACAGGTACGCCCTAATGTCCGAGTCCTTAAGGACACAGGGCGTACATGTACGCCCTGTGTTTAAACTGCTACTGCACCCGATGTGGGCGCGGTAGCAACATGGTTCCTGCTGATGTAGATCAGCAGGAACCATGTTCTAATGCCGAGGGGGGTCATGTGACCCCCCCGTATCGGCGTTCGCTGCAAACCGCAGGTCAATTCAGACCTGCGGTTTGCAGCGGTTTTAGCGATCTCTGATCCCCGCGGTCTGTGACCGCGGGGATCAGAGAGTTAATTGCCCCAAAGTTAAAAATTTTAACCCCCCCTGCAGCCCCCAATCTTGTTATGGCGGCGGGGGTGCAGGGGGGTTGGTTGCGGCGGCGGGAGGTGGTGCGGGAGGCAGGCGGTGCGGCAGGCGGGATCGCAATAGCGATCCCCCGCCCGCCTCCCTTGTAATAATTCCCTGGTGTCTAGTGGTTCTAAAACGGCTGGCATCTGTGCTGCAGATGCCAGCCGTTTAACCCCTTCCTTACCGCGGTATGGAAGGTGTTAACAGGGAGGGAGCTCCCTCCCTCTCCCATCGGGGGGCTGCTGTGCCTATGCAGCCCCCAGGATGGGATCGCAGAGGAGGAGCTCCCCTCCTCCCCATCCATCACCCACTGCTCTCTAATGGCAGTGGGTGATGGTTACCATGGCAGCAGGACGCTTTCAGAAGCATCCTGCTTGCCATGGTATAGTAACTCTGGTCAGACTTCTGCTAAAGGCAGAAGTCTGACCAGACTGTGAAAAGTAAAAAATACAGTGCAGTACACTATATAGTGTACTGTACTGTATTATATAGACACCAGATCCACTGGATCTACAAGAACCAAGTGGGTCTGGGTCCAAAAAAAATGTAAAAAAATAAAAAAAAACACAAATCACTGAATAAAAAGTAAAAAAAAAAAAATACACTACACATATTAGGTATCGCCGCGTCTGTAAAAAACAGCTCTATAAAAATATCACATGACTGAACCCCTCAGGTGAACACCATAAACAAAAAAAACAAAAAATGGTGTAAATAAGCCATTTTTGGGCACCTTACATCACTAAAAGTGTAATACTAAGCGATCAAAAAGGCATATGCCTCCCAAAATAGTACCAATCTAACCGCCATCTCATCCCGCAAAAAATGAGCCCCTTCATAAAACAATTGCCCAAAAAATAAAAAAACTATGCCTCTCAGACTAAAACATGATTTTTTTGTTTCAAAAATGCTTTTAGTGTTAAATGTAAAAATTTCAAAAAAGTAGACATATTGGGTATCTCCACGTCCGTAAGAATCTGCTCTATAAAAATATCACATGACCTAACCCCTCAAGTAAACACTGTAAAAAAAAAAACTTTGTCAAAAAGCCATTTTTTGTCACCTTACATCACAAAAAGTGTAATAGCAAGCGATCAAAAAGTCATATGACCCCCAAATAGTGCCAATCTAACCGCCACCTCATCCCGCAAAAATTATACCCAACCTGAGACGATCGCCTAAAAACTGAAAAAATATGGCTCTCAGACTATGGAGACACTAAAACATGTTTTTTTGTTTCAAAAGGATATTATTGTGTAACACCAAAATAAATAAAAAAAGTATACATATTGGGTATCGTCGCGTTCGTAACGACCTGCTCTATAAAAATATAACATGACCTAACCCCTCAGGTGAACGCTGTAAACATAAAAAATAAAAACGTTGTAAAAAAAGTAATTTTTTTGTCACCTTACATCACAAAAAGTGTAATAGCAAGTGATCAAAAAGTCATATGCACCCCAAGATAGTGCCATTCAAACCGCCATCTCATCCCGCAAAAAATGAGCCCCTACATAGGACAATCGCAAAAAAAAAACAAAACTATGGCTTTCAGAATGTGGAGACAATAAAAAATCATTTTTTTCAAAAATGCTTTATTATGTAAAACTGAAACAAAAAACCCCAAAAAGTAGTCATATTTGGTATTGTCGCGTCAGTAACAACCTGCTCTATAGAAATAGCACACAATCTAACCTGTCAGTTCAACGATGTAAATAACAAAAAATACAAAACTGTCCCAAAACAGCTATTTTTTTGCAAATTATCCATTTTAATCCATTTTTCCAGTAACAAAGCAAGGGTTAACAGCCAAACAAAACTCAATATTTATTGCCCTGATTCTGTAGTTTGCACAAACACCCCATATGTGGTCGTAAACTGCTGTATGGCCAAACGGCAGGGCGTAGAAGGAAGGGAACGCCATATGGTTTTTGGAAGGCGGATTTTGCTGGACTGTTTTTTTTGAGACTATGTCCCATTTGAAGCCCCCCCGATGCACCCCTACAGTAGAAACTCCCAAAAAGTGACCCCATTTTGGAAACTACGGGATAAGGTGTCAGTTTTGTTGGTACTATTTTAGGGTAAATATGATTTTTGGTTGCTCTATATTACACTTTTTTTGAGGCAAGGTAACAAAAAATTGAAATTCTGAAATTTCATCTCCATTTGCCAATAACTCTTGTGGAACACCTAAAGGGTTAACAAAGTTTGTAAAACTAGTTTTGAATACATTGAGGGGTGTAGTTTCTTAGATAGAGTCACTTTTATGGAGTTTCTATTCTAGGGGTGCATCGGGGGGCTTCAAATGCGACATGGTGTCAAAAATCCAGTCCAGCAAAATCCGCCTTCCAAAACCCATATGGCGTTCCTTTCCTTCTGCGCCCTGCCGTTTGGCCATACAGCAGTTTATGACCACATATAGGGTGTTTCTGAAAACTGCAGAATCGGGGCAATAAATATTGAGTTTTGTTTGGCTGTTAACCCTTGCTTTGTTACTGGAAAAAATGGATTAAAATGGAAAATTTTCCAAAAAATCAAAATTCAGAAATGTTATCTTTATTTGCCATTAACTCTTGTGGAAAACCTAAAGGGTTAATTACGTTTGTAAAATCAGTTTTGAGTACCTTCAGGGGTGTAGTTTCTAGAATGGGGTCATTTTTGGGTGGTTTCTATTATGTAAGCCTCGCAAAGTGACTTCAGACCTGAACTGGTCCCTAAAAACTGGGTTTTTGGAAATTTCTGAAAAATGTCAAGATTTGCTTCTAAACTTCTAAGCCTTGTAACGTCCCCAAAAAATAAAATGGCATTCCCAAAATGATCGATACATGAAGTAGACATATGGGGAATGTAAATCAATAACTTTTTTTGGCAATATTACTATGTATTCTAGAAGTAGAGAAATTGAAACTTGGAAAATTGCAAATTTTTCCAAATTTTTGGTAAATTTGGTATTTTTTTTATAAATAAAAATGAAATTTTTCGACTTTATTTTACCACTGTCATGAAATACAATATGTGACGAAAAAACAATCTCAGAATGGCCTGGATAATTAAAAGCGTTTTAAAGTTATTCACACATAAAATAGTCAGATTTGCAAAAAATGGCCTGGTCCTTAAGGTGAAATATGGCCGTGTCTTTAAGGGGTTAATGGATTTTTGTTATCCATTAAAAGGTATCAAACCTGCAATACTTTTATTTTGTTTCTCTTAATGAGAGCACTGAACAAACTTGCTGCTGACACCCTCTTCACTCTGTCCGGGGGCTCTACTTGTATAAGCGTTTTATAGAACAGGTTCTGTAGACATCTATGTGGAATCTGCTGACGATGGTGTAAAAGCAGTGCTCTTCTTCTTGGCGCTAACAATGACCTGTAAGGCTGAGTTTATATGTGAGTTATTTGGTCAGTTTTGACCACGTGACTGCCCAAATAAGTGAAGTGTGCAGTGATTCTAAGAGCGATGCCTGTCACCTGCATGTCATACCGACTCACAGTATTATTTCACTTCAGAGCAGACTCCCTATGAGTGTTACTGGAAGGCACAGTGTTCTACACCACAATAAAGGCTCTTTGAAGCCAGGAAATAGCCGTTTTTTAACGCGATTCACCGTGAATAAATTTAGACTGAACCAAATTTTTCCCAAAAAATTTGGCGAACAGGAGAATGGAATTTTTTTCAAATTTGCTCATCTCTAGTGACCATGCTTGGGAATACCTCTTTCATGTTCATAACACTGACTCCATATATGGACACATCCATATATAGAGTCAGAGCAGGGACTTCCAAATTCCCCACTCTGGAGTCCTGACGGTTCAAATATCTGCCAGGACTCAAGCAGGGGGCCCCTTAGAGGAACGGGGCCCTGCGCAATTGCCCAGTTTTCCCCCCTAAAGCTGGCCCTACCCTGTGGGTCAGCAGCCAAACACACATAGACTACTCCAAAAGGTAGCAACGTTGTGCTTTCCCAACAGCAAAGTCCAGATCCCTGTATATGGGTTAAGGGGTTAAAACCAGTGATCTTCCAGGATAACGCCCTTAGGTTTAGCCCTAAGTCAAATCTCTTTGTTGGCACAGTGGTTCCACGCTCACTATAACAATAACAACGATACCAGTTACTGTATATTATAATTACTGTTATTATTCTGATCATTAGCATTTTTATTAAAATTGTTGCTCCAGTTTTTATACTGTAGACATCACATCTGTCACACAGTTTGTCATTCTTTCAGATAATAACAGATTTTAGATGCTTGGAAGATGAAAAACAAAAATCTTACCCAAGGTTAGATGAACAGCTTATTATGTATGACATGATTTTTTTGATGATATATTATTGCTTTCTAAAAAGAAAGCAATAGGCTGGTAACAGTGCATTTACTGCAATACTTGACATTTCCTGAGCATTTTTCATTTGTTGCTGAGAGCAGTTATACAACTCTTCATACAAAGATGTAAAAAAATAATAATAATAGCGGATTGACTAGTAAATTATTTTTATATGTCACTTTAATGCAGCATTATTTTAGCGTATCACCAAGGGTACCATGTCTACAAAAGCCTGGTTAACCTCTGGGTCTCACACAGTGCAGAGGTTTCAGTTAGCTATAAGTGAATTTTTCCAAAATTCTATTCGATCCAAGTTTATTTGTGGTGAATCGCGTTAAAAACGGATATTTCCTGGCTGTAGAGAGCCTTTATAGTGGTGTAGAACACTGTGCCTTGTAGTAACATGCATAGGGAGTCTGCTGTGGTAGTGAAATAATATTGTGAGTCAGTATGACATGCAGATGACAGGCGTCACTCTTAGAATCACTGCACACATCACTTATTTGGGCAGTCACGGGGCCAAAACTGACCACATAACTCAAGTATGAATTCAGCCTTACAGGTCGATGTTAGCTTCAAGAAGAAGCGCACACCTTTTACACTGTCATCAGCTGATTCCACATAGATGTCTACAGAACCTGTTCTATTACACGCTTATACAAGTAGAGCACCCCTGACAGAGTGGAGAGGGTGACACCTGTACGTTTGTGTTGACGGCACTGATTATTTTGCCATTCCTCTGATTTGTCAGAACAATAACCCACAAAAAAACAGATCCTGTCTGTTGAGCATTCGCCTTCATTCAGTCAGCATTTGGTCAGGAGTAGATCCAAAACAGAGATGACAAATGAATGGAATGATTGCATGTCTTCTGTGTTTTGTACCCACTCCTGCTTTTGGCTACCAAATCCCAAGCCAATTCTGATAGGATCATACAGGCCTTACAGCTGATACACAGACAGGAACCATTGTGCGTCTCATTTTTCCTTACTTCTGACAAATCAGAAGAAGGGTCAAATAAATGATGATGTCAGCCGGGCCGAAAGGCAAAATATTTTCCCATGCATGAAGTGGGGATGGTGGGAACAGCATGAGAAGTCCACAGAGTGGCCCTATGACATAGTGGTGAGGTGGAAGCAGCATGAGGAGACCACAGAGTGGCAAAATGACAGAGTCTGGAAGTGGCGTCATCAGAGTGGCACAACGACAGTGTGGCCTTGGAGGCAGCATCAGCAGGCCACAGAGTGGCAAGGTGACAAAGTGTAGAGGTGGCAGAAGCATGAGGAGACAACAGATTGGCAAGGTGACATATAGAGATGTCGCGAACATAACATTTTCCCTTCACGAACCGCGAATGCGAATTTACGAAAATGTTCGCGAACGGGCAAACAGCCATAGACTTCAATAGGCAGGCGAATTTTAAAGCCCACAGGGACTCTTTTTGGCCACAATAGTGATAGAAAAGTTGTTTCAAAGGGACTAACACCTGGACTGTGGCATGCCGGAGGGGGATCTAAGCAAAACTCCCATGGAAAATCACGTAGTTGATGCAGAGTCGGGTTTTAATCCATAAAGGGCATAAATCATCTAACATTCCAAAATTGTTTGGAATAACGTGCTTTAAAACATCCAGTGTGTGTGTATACGATCAGGCATGATGTTGTATCGATCAGGTAGTGGAAGGGTTGCGCCCGCTTCACAGTGACAGACCAAACTCTGACAGACAAAACTCCCCGTTTAACACACCGCAGACAACCGCAAACAGTCCATTTGCACAACCGCAAACTCCCCATTTGCACAAGGTTGGATACCAAGCTAGCCATGTCCCATTCCTTGTCCTCACTGACATCATTGAAGGTCTCTTTCTCCACCCAGCCATGTACAAAACTCCTCAAAGCCACCTTCCTCCTCTGACTCCTCTTCTTCAGACTCCTCTCTCTGCGTAGCCGCAGGTCCATCAATCGACGACAACAAGGCTGCTTCTGGTGGTGATGGTGACCACAACTCTTCCTCTTCATGCTCATCTACGGCCTGATCCAGCACTCCTCGTAGGGCACACTGCAGAAAAAACGCATATGGGATGAGGTCGATGATGTTGCCTTGGGTTTGTCTGACCAGGTTGTCACCTCCACAAAAGGATGCATGAGTCTACAGCCATTGTGCATGTGCGTTCAGTAACACAGCAAAAAAATACCCAGCTCCGCAGAGTCTGTCTTTTTTTTTATTATTAAAAAGATCTGTTCTTACCAGTTTAATCTCTGTTTTGTCCCCTATCAGGGGCCGGTGTATGGAATAGATTTTAGGAATCGGAGATGGAAAAAGATGGTTGGTCGGTCCTCTTCCTTCCAATTTGGGGCACTGCGCGTTCGCCGTGCAATGTACTGTGCCACCCTATATGAGTGGTGTGTTAAGTAATATTTTTCCTATCAGTTTAATCCCTGTTACGTCCCCTATCAGGGGGAGGACGTGAATAGATTTTAGGAACCGGGATATGGAAAAAGATTATTGGTCGGTCCTCTTCCAATTTGGGGCACTGCGCGTGCGCCGTGCAATGTGCTGTGACACCCTATATGAGTGGTGTGTTAAGTAGTACTATTCCTATCAGTTTAATCCCTGTTACGTCCCCTATCAGGGGACGTGAATAGATTTTAGGAACCGGGAGATGGAAAAAGATGATTGGTCGGTCCTCTTACTTCTAATTTCGGGCACTGCACGTGCACTGTGCAATGTATTGTGACACCCTATATGAGTGGTGTGTTAGTCTGTGTGGGCCTGACACACACTGGCAGTGGCAGGCAACTGAAATTATTTTAAAGGGTAAAAATTAAATGACTTTTTTATCTGCAAGGTACTGTGCCACCCGATATGAGTGGTGGGCACTGGCAGTGGGCACAGTACAGTCTGTGTGGGCCTGACACACACTGGCAGGCAACTGAAATTATATTAAATGGTAAACATTAAATGACTTTTTTATCTGCAAGGTACTGTGCCACCCTATATGAGTGGTGTGCACACAGTACAGTCTG
>JAKVIS010005609.1:0-11771 GCA_033119425.1 Bufotes viridis | reverse complement strand
CTGACAGTGGACAAAAATATTTAACAGCTTTGCTTTTTCCTTGTCGCTCTCTGCAACTTCCTCATCACTCTGTAAAGGGCCCGACACCTTCAGATTTATACTTTACCCATTTATATAATTGAAGAACATTTTAGGGATAGTTTTACTCTCTTTGGTAATGAATCTCTCTATCTCTAGTTGAGTTGCTTTTGTCTTTTACATATTCTATTTTTTATAGTAGTTATATTCTTGTACATAAGACGGAGCATTATATGTACTAGTGATATTCTTGTACATAATAGTAGCTGTATTATAGTAGTTTATATTCTTGTACACCGAACCAGTGTTATAGTAGTTATATTCTTGTACATAAGAGCAGATATTATAGTAGTTATATTCTTGTACATAGGAGCAGTATTATAGTAGTTATATTCTTGTACATGGGAGGCAGTATTATAGTAGTTATATTCTTGTACATAGGAGCAGTATTATAGTAGTTATATTCTTGTACATAGAGCAGTATTATAATAGTTATATTCTTGTACATAGGAGCAGTATTATAGTAGTCATATTCTTGTACAGAGGAGCAGTATTTTAGTATTTATATTCTTGTACATAGGAGCAGTATTATAGTAGTTATATTCTTGTACATAGGAGCAGTATTATAGCCGTTATATTCTTGCATATAGGAGGCAGTATTATAGCAGTTATATTATTGTACATAGGAGCAGTATTATAGTAGTTATATTCTTGCATATAGGAGCAGTATTATAGCAGTTATATTATTGTACATAGGAGCAGTATTATAGTAGTTATATTCTTGTACATAGGAGCAGTATTATTGTAGTTAAATTCTCTGTACATATAGAGCAGGTATTCTCTGTTATATTCTTTATATAGGATGCAGTATTTTTGTCTCTTCATTAACAATGCTAGGGATTAACTAGCAGGTGTGAAATTAGATTTTCTCACAACTGCTGTTCTACTGAATTTACATCATCAAGAAGTAGGGGACAGACGAAAGGGAGTAAGACAAGACTTCCGTATCAAAACCTAGGTTTTTATAGCAGCAAAACAGTAGAATTTAAAGAATTTACAGATTTTGTTTTTATTTTATACACACTGACTCCATAAAGAATGGTTACAAATTATATATACCATTTACATATTATATGAATACATTGTTTTTATATGCTGCAGAATAGACACTGTATGCACTGAATTACACTTTCTTTCTATAGGAAAATTCATGTAGGTTTGGTGAAATCTAAATTTTCGCAAAATGACCACAAAAAGATGTAAAGAAATCCTACAAATTACAGCAAACTATTTCCTGGCGCCCAGAAGCTCACATATAATACATAAAAGCTCCTGTTAATGTGAATGCGGGGTTGGAGAGGCTTCATTGAGGAGATTGTTCTAGGGACTTCTGTAGAACAGAGGAAGACTTGATCATCCCTGGTGCAATGGATACATAGGACTGTGAGACTGTACACATCATACAGATACCACACAGACGTATCCAAGGGCAGCAGTCCAGTAGACACCAGTAGCTCTGATCAGACACATTTAGGAGTCTGAGAATTTATTTTTAAACCTCAGACATCTGGAGTTGGAAAGTTTATAACTGTGTGATATGTAGGTCCAATTACATTAAAGGTATATTTTACTTTTTCCTTTCCTAATGTAGGTTTTATATATAAGGCATATCTTCAGTTTATTTTTTATTTTTTTATGTCATTTAATTATATATAAATATCGTGTACATCTATTTAATGTTTTCTTATATTATATTTATAAAAATATTTAACATTTTTGTGATTTATTCCATATATATATATACATATAGTAAACACCTAACAATTATTCTATGCATTTTGTACATAAAAATCATAACTATCTAGTGTGTGTTTTTTCTTTATTATTGTTGTTTTTTTTAAATAAAGATACTGTATTTTATATTTAATTTTTAAGATCTTTTGTTCCATAGAGTAGGGGAAATTGACATCTTCCTTTCAAACAATATTATTAAGATCTAGGCTTTATGGAGGGTAGCATGTTGATGAGTAGAGAGTAGGGGCATACATAGATATCATTGGGCCCCATAGCAAACATCTAAATTGGGCCTCCATGCCCCATCCGTAGCCTCTTACCTCTACCCATATCTGGCCCCTCCCCTTGCTCCATGAACTGTGCTTGCTGCTGTGTGTTATATTGTGTGACGTCAGGGCTGGACTGAGATTACAAAACTGCCCTGGCACGCAAACCCCACCATATGATATTGCATAAAAATAAAGGTAAATATTTCTTTATTTGGTTATGCCTCTATGTAAACCATCAATAAAAGAAAGGAAATAAAAGAGGAAAACAAAAATGCCTAATAACATACTCTACCCTCCCCAACAGCAATACCCTGATGAAGCTCAAACTACCTCCGCGGCAGCATCTAATACCAGCGTGCTGTAAGATCCTCACCTGCTTTGCACTCCAGGGGAACCAAGAGGGGTCCTCGTGGAGTTGCGGGACAGGTTATGCGTGTCTCTGATGCACCAGCGCTGACCCCTTTGCGAACCAGTGCGGGGATGCGTCGCGTGACATCGGAGGGGAGGACCGCCGGAGTCCCGGGACAGAGTGGCCAGGCGAGTGACAAGACGCCGCGGCCAGGGTTGTCTCCGGTGTCTCCTACGACTTCCGCTTCCGCATCTGGGTCCACACGCTGCATACTCGCGCTGAGTCGATCATGCGCCCGTGCGCACGCACGAGGGCAGGTTCGCAAAGGGATACACGGTCGCGAGTACGCGCTTCTTATGCGCTTCGCCGACCAGTGGCGCATAATATACTGACTCACAAGAGCAAAGTAGATTAGGAGCCAGCCATGGGTTAATCAACTTGTGATTGCCTTAGGCCATGTACTCAGGTGCAGGGCAATTTGTTCACCTATGGAAGTGGACACTTGGCACCCTGGGATTGGTCAGCAGGCATTTAAAAGGAGGTCTCTCAGGGTGATCAGTGCCCACTGTTATTTTCCCTCAACCAGGTATAGGTCACAACTGCTAGTGACTGAAGACTGCCAGGAACTTTGTCCTTGCAGCGGACCCAAGATCTGGAGTGACTCGACTGCCAAGTGCACAGCATCATTCAGCACTGGTTGGGACTATTCCTGGAATCTCCTTGCCTGGTTTTTGTTATTATTTCTTGTTACCAGCAAGTGTTCTGGACGTTTATGTTTCTGGTGAATAAACACCTTTTGCTTTCATCACTGGTCTGTTTGTTGGTGCCTTGCATTACAGAACAGTGGGCCCAACTAACAGCTGCCATGGACAATATCCAGCAGCAGCTGAGTGAATTAACGGGAGCCGTTAACCTGCTGTTCCAACGACGCCCAAATATACCAGCAGCCGCTGCAGCGCAAATCCAAGAGCAACTGACAACTGTGATGGAGGAGGTTCAGCAGCTGATCCAGGGAGCCTCAGCACTACCCGTCACTATCGCAAGGCATCAAACAGAACCAAAGATCCTCTGCCTGACTCCTTCACAGGAGAGCGACAGGAGTTCTTAAACTTCAGGGACTCCTGTCTCCTTTATTTCCAGTTGCGTCCGATGGCTTCTGGCACTCTCAGGCAGAGAATTGGGATTGTAATGTCACTGCTACGTGGAGACCCCCAACGTTGGGCATTTAATTTGCCTCAAGACCATACAGCTTTTTCGTCAGTGGACGCCTTCTTCGAGGCTATGGCTGTGATTTACGATGACCCGGATCGTACTCGCACCGCAGAGACCAATCTTGAGCATATTCAACAAGGCCGCGCCCAGCTGAAGAATACGCTGCAGAATTCAGGCGATGGGCAGCTTTCACCACCTGGGGCGACGCAGCCCTACGCCATCGCTCCGCTTGGGACTTTCGGATGCGGTCCGGGATCTTCTTTGGCCTTGCCTACCCCTTCTCGTTGGAAATGGCTATCTCTCAGGCAATCGATGCCGACAGGCGAATCCGTGAGAGGCGAGTGGAACGGTCGCCTCGGTTTTCATCCTCTCGACCACATCCAGGGCCTCTTAAATCGGCCGAAGAGCCAATGGAGGTTGGATCCTCCCATCTCACACAGGCAGAACGAGCCTCGCCGCCAGCAGAAAGGCCTGTGCCTATTTTAGCGGAAAGTCTGGACACCTCGTTAAAACCTGTGCCCTCCTGCCGGCGGGAAACGAATGAACCTAGGGGGCATAGAGGAGAACCCCTAGGTGCTATTATCCCTCCTCCAAGCCGGGTGATGGTATCCATATCCTTACGGTGGCAAGACAAGGTCCATGAGTTTTCAGCACTAATCGATTCTGGGGCCGCTGGGAATTTTGTGGACTCAACCTTGGTTCGTCGACTTGGCATCCCGTTGATCCAGCCGAAAACCACCATGTCAGTGACCGCGATTGATGGATCCCTCTTCAAGATGGTCGTGCAGTGTGGATGACTCCGGGAATACAGGTAACGGTGGGGGCTGATCATCGGGAGACCTTAAGCCTTTTTGTCCTTGACATGCCATCCACTCCCGTGATTTTGGGTCTCCCTTGGTTGAGGCTCCATAATCCAGTAGTGGACTGGCGCTCGGGTCTTATTTGTCAGTGGAGTACGGAATGCCTTACTAAGTGCATTCGTTCCGACCTGTCACTAGCCTCCATGGAAGTATTAAGTACTTTACCACAGCAGTATCATAATTTCCGAGATGTGTTCAGTCCTCAGGGGGCTGATGTGTTACCTCCCACAGGTCATATGATTGTCCTATAGACCTGTTGCCAGGTACCATGCCACCACGAGGGCATCTATATAATCTCACTGGGCCTGAGGTTCAGGCTCAGCGGGAGTATATTAAAGAGAACCTTGAGAAGAATTTCATTCGTCCATCCACTTCCCCTGCTGGAGCTGGATTCTTCTTTGTGGAGAAGAAGGATGGAGGCTTGAGACCTTGCATTGATTATCGTGCCCTTAATCGGATTACGGTGAAGAATCGGTATCCACTGCCTCTGATTGATGATCTGTTTTCTCAGGTGGCAGGGGCACGAGTCTTCACCAAACTCGATTTAAGGGGTGCTTATAATTTAGTTCGCATTAGAGAGGGTGACGAATGGAAGACCGCATTTAATACCAGAGACGGGCATTACGAGTATCTCGTGATGCCTTTCGGTCTCTGTAATGCTCCCGCGGTCTTCCAGGAGTTCATCAACGATGTTCTCAGAGATTTCTTGGGTAGATGTGTTGTTGTCTCATCTAGATGACATACTAATCTACTCTTCGGATCTGGTCTCTCATCGGAGACACGTGTGTCAGGTTTTCCAGAAGCTGAGGGAGAACCGCCTATGCCAAACTTGAGAAGTGTCTGTTTGAGGTGAAGGAATTGCCTTTCCTGGGGTACATTATCTCAGAAAAGGGATTGGCTATGGACCCATCCAAACTTTCTGCTGTCTTGGATTGGCCTCAGCCTAAGGATCTTAAGGGGTTGCAGCGTTTCTTAGGCTTTGCCAACTTCTACCGCAAGTTTATTAAGAATTTTTCTGCGATAGTAGTACTCTCTCACCAACCTCACTAAGAAGGAGCTAATCCTTCTAAGTGGACGAGAGAGGCAGTCAGAGCCTTTGAGACGCTGAAACAGGCCTTTTGCACGGCACCAATTCTACTCATCCAGACACCTCCAGACCTTTTGTTCTTGAGGTCGATGCCTCAGAGGTCGGTGTAGGGGCAGTTCTCTCACAGTATTCTGGGGACCCTGAGAGGTTACATCCCTGTGCCTTCTTCTCTCGGAAGCTCTCTCCAGCCGAGTGTAATTATGATATCGGCAATAGAGAGCTTCTGGGAGTAAAATTGGCTTTTCAAGAGTGGAGACATTGGCTAGAGGGTGCAGAACATCCCATCACGGTTTACACTGACCACAAAAATTTGGAGTATCTAGAGAGTGCCAAAAGACTCAACTCCCGACAAGCCCGGTGGGCATTGTTTTTCACCCGCTTCAATTTCCGCCTCACTTATAAGCCAGGTTCCAAAACGTGAAGGCAGATGCCCTGTCCCGCTGCTTCCCTGAGGCTGCTTCCGTCCTGGACTCTGAGCCAGAAAACATTCTCCCAACTAAATGTTTTCTTGCTGCCCTAGGGGCCGCAGAAGTAATGGAGGACTTGTCCTCTCTTCTTGAGCCTTCACAGGCAGAGAGTCCACCTGACAAACCCGAGGGTCGATGGTTTGTACCCATTAACCTTCGATTGAAGGTCATCCAACAGCTTCATGACTCAAAGTCTGCCGGGCATTTGGGTGTTAAGAAAACACTTGCCCTTGTTAAACGTCACGTGTGGTGGCCCAACATGTCCGTGGATGTTAAGGCCTATATCCAGGCATGTACTGTTTGTGCCAGATGTAAACCGTCCCGGTCTGCCCCTTCTGGGACTTTACTCCCACTGCCAATTCCCCAGGCTCCATGGACTCACATTTCCATGGATTTCATCACAGATTTGCCAAGGTCCTCTGGAAGTACGGTAATCTGGGTAGTGGTGGACCGTTTTAGTAAAATGGCCCATTTTATCCCACTCCCTGGATTGCCCTCGGCCAGAGAATTGGCAGATCTGTTCTTGAATCATGTCTTTCGATTACACGGAGCGCCGGATGACATTGTTTCAGACAGAGGAGTGCAATTCATCTCTCGCTTCTGGCGTTCTTTCTGCTCCCGATTGGGTATTAATTTGTCTTTCTCTTCTGGTTTTCACCCAGAGACCAACGGTCAGACGGAAAGGACTAACCAGACCCTGGAGCAATATCTCCGGTGCTTCGTGTCAGACTGCCAGGAGGAATGGGCAGCGTATCTACCCTTTGCGGAGGTGGCTTATAACAACTCTGAGCATGCTTCCACTAAGATGTCTCCGTTCAGGTGCGTGGGGGCAGGGATCCAAGACTCTCTTTCTTTGGCTGGACCCTCCACTGACTCACCGGTGGTGGATCAATGGTTCGGGATAGACGTCCCATTTGGTCGTTGGCCCAGCGGAATCTTCCGCAGTGCGGTGGCGCAACAGAAGAAATTTGCTGATCGTCATCGCACTGTAGAGCAAAAGTTTAAGGTGGGAGATCAGGTGTGGGTCTCCACCCGAACATTCCGCCGCGGCCAGCCATCTTCCAAGTTGGGTCCTCGATTCATTGGCCCATACCCAGTGACACAGAAGATCAACCGAGTTACGTACAAGGTTGCTTCTTCCACCGTCGATCCGAGGAGTGAACACCTTTCATGTTTCACTTCTCAAATCGGCAGCCGACTCGCTCCCTTCATTCAGACCCCATCCCCGCTGGAGGTCCAAGGGGTACCGGAGTTCGAGGTGAACAGAATTTTGGACTCTCGTTTTGTCCAAAGGTCTCTTCAATACTTGGTGGACTGGAAGGGTTTTGGTCCAGAGGAGAGATGTTGGATACCTGCTCGCCAGGTGCATGCGGATGAGTTGGTGGCAGCTTTTCACCGGATAATCCGGGAAAGCTTGCTTGGAGTCTTCAGAGCCGCTCCTCGAGGGGGTAATGTAAGATCCTCACCTGCTTTGCACTCCAGGGGAACCAAGAGGGGTCCTCGTGGAGTTGCGGGACAGGTTATGCGTGTCTCTGATGCACCAGCGCTGACCCTTTGCGAACCAGTGCGGGATGCGTTCGCGTGGACATCGGAGGGGAGGACCGTCGGAGTCCCGGGACAGAGTGGCCAGGCGAGTGACAAGACGCCGCGGCCAGGGTTGTCTCCGGTGTCTCCTACGACTCCGCTTCCGCATCTGGGTCCACACGCTGCATACTCGCGCTGAGTCGATCATGCGCCCGTGCGCACGCACGAGGGCAGGTTCGCAAAGGGATACACGGTCGCGAGTACGCGCTTCTTATGCGCTTCGGCCGACCAGTGGCGCATAATATACTGACTCACAAGAGCAAAGTAGATTAGGAGCCAGCCATGGGTTAATCAACTTGTGATTGCCTTAGGCCATGTACTCAGGTGCAGGGCAATTTGTTCACCTATGGAAGTGGACACTTGGCACCCTGGGATTGGTCAGCAGGCATTTAAAAGGAGGTCTCTCAGGGTGATCAGTGCCCACTGTTATTTTCCCTCAACCAGGTATAGGTCACAACTGCTAGTGACTGAAGACTGCCAGGAACTTTGTCCTTTGCAGCGGACCCAAGATCTGGAGTGACTCGACTGCCAAGTGCACAGCATCATTCAGCACTGGTTGGGACTATTCCTGGAATCTCCTTGCCTGGTTTTTGTTATTATTTCTTGTTACCAGCAAAGTGTTCTGGTCGTTTATGTTTCTGGTGAATAAACACCTTTTTGCTTTCATCACTGGTCTGTTTGTTGGTGCCTTGCATTACACGTGCATTGCCAAATTACCTCCCTAACTTCACCATTTAACTACAACATTGTAGCACAAAATATCTCCCCAACAGTGCCAAATAAATACCACCATGAGGCACAAAATACCCTTCATTATTGACCCCTGTTAACCCCTCCCCCACTGGCAGCAGCATTGTCCCCATTTAAATGTCTCACCTCTGTTTGGGACTTGCAGGACAGGAGCAGTGAGGCTGGAGTTGGAGGGAGAGAGCCTTCTGGTAGAAGGTAGAATGGAGTGTGTAAAAGGAGATGTGACATCACACGTCAGATGGTGACAGGTATAAAGATGAGGTGTACAGATATATAGTATATACATCGGTGAACTCATATGTGAGATAAGGGGTACTGTAAAAATTACACCTCTTACCTCACATATCAGAACACTGCTGTGAAGATTACATATCTATACACACTGCATCTATTATACCTTGTACCTCACATATCAGTACACTGCTGTATATACTATATATCTGTACCACTTCATCATTATACCCCGTACCTCTCATATCAGTACACTGCTGTATACTATGTTTCGATACCCACTGTATCTATTATACCCTGTACCTCACATATCAGTACACTGCTGTATATACTATATATCTGTACCCACTGCATCTATTATACCCTGTGCCTCACATATCAGTACACTGCTGTATATAATATATATCAATACCCACTGCATCTATTATACCCTGTACCTCACATATGAGATAGCTGCTGTATATACTATATATCTGTAACCGCTGCATCTATAATACCCAGTACCTCTCATATCAGTACACTGTTGCATATACTATATATCTGGTACACACGCATCTATTATACCTTGTACCTCACATATCAGTACACTGGCTGTATATACTTTATATCTGTACACACTTCATCTATTATACCTTGTACCTCACATATCAGTACACTGCTGTATATACTTGTATATCTGTACCCACTGCATCTATTATACCCTGTACCTCTCATATGTATATTTAGCCACTGCATCTATTATACCTTAGTACCTCACATATCAGTACACTACTGTATATACTATTTAATGTATTTTTATTATATTTATAAATATATTTAACATTTTATTTATTCCATATATATACATATAGTAAAGATCTAACAAGTGTTGCAATCAGCATTGATCACACGCATCCAAGGGGTTAATTTTGCAGTGACCAGGGTGATCAGCTGACCATCACAGGTCCAGCTCATCACAATCCCAATAAAGAAGCCCAATATTGTGCCAGGGGAAGTTATGGCCAGCAAGACATTTCCTCATGCAGTGTTGCCTACTACTGGAGAAATATAGTATTACAAGGAGGACATTCAGATCTACAGCGTGATTCCCTGTTCTGGCTCATAGAGTGGTGTCCTAAGGGGCGCTATTCTATAATGTCCATTGCTGTAATAAAGCAAGCTTGAGAATGGTTGTCTTCATAAGACAACTGAGCTACAGTACACATTTCCGTAGGGACACCAGTTGTCATGTCCCAGTTTTCCTGGTTCATATGCATCATGTTCATTTGCTGTTATTTTAGTGTTTTGCTGTTTATGTTTGTCCCCGTTGAGTTCCGGTAGACAGGCCCTGTGATATCACTATACATTTAGAGTGCTTGCATTAAAGCGGATTTTCCATTTTGCATCAACATCCCTTTAAAATAACTATTTATGAAGGTAACTCCTTATTTGCTGTGATGTTATGTCCATGGGCGGGCAGTGATTGGGGAGTATCTATGTAACTAGGTGGGTGTCCTTAGGGGGTGGTGCTTGAGCTGTGGAAGAGGAAGGAGAAGTGCATCATGGGTTTGGCTGGATACAGCAACAGGAGAATCTGGAAACAAACCAAAGGGATTGGTTTTCTTGGCAAAAAAAGGGTCAGGAGAGTCCAATTTAAGGAAAAAAAAACATGGGAAGATGTATTACAGATATTTTCTTAATTTTCTTTTGTTCAAAAGGAACCTGACACCTCTATTATGATGCCCTCACTAAGGGCAGCAAAGTATAGTGACAGACCTATTGATTTCAGCGGGCTGTCACTCCTTACACAGCACTGAGGTGGTCCCCATCCTCTTCCCTCCCTGACCATGACTGCCAAACTTCTTTTTCCTGTGCTTAAAACAAAAGAAACTTGCCAGTCATGGTCAGGAGATGGAGGAGGAGGCAGCACAGCGAGTCTCATCGGACTTCCAACACCCTGCAGCGTGCCCACCAGCTCTGGGCGAGGTTCTCCGAAAAAGTACTTCGGAATTCTAACCCACTGAGTGACAGCCTGCTGAAAGCAGCTAAGTAAAGGTGACAAGGTCCCCTTTAAAGGTTTTTATGCACGCTACAAAAGAATAAAAGAAACAAAACAATCAATAAAAGAAATGGCAACACAAAAATCACTAACGTAAACTGCAGCAAAATCCTGTCAAATGCCTGCAGTCGATGTTGTGAAATATGCTTCTAAGTTGGTTATCTCTGTCTCGCTTGACATGCACTGGCAGTTATTTAGAGGACCACTCAAGCTTAATCACAGGGTGACTTCCAGAGAACGGCTTCAGAGAAGAAAAGTTACTTAAGTAATAGTTCATAGAAGTTAAGAATTTTAAAAGGATAGTGAACTTAGAAATAAAGGAGGACAAAGGTTCCTCACCTTCTGGTTCTTGATTTGTGATCGCATTTGAGCATCAGAAGGTTTTGTTCTCCATTTCTGCATGGGGGTTGAATAATTTTTTCATTATTTTTGCACTTAAAGTTCATTCTAAATATAACGATTACATAACAAATGTAAGCCCAGGCCCCTAAGGAGCAGGAGGCGGAGGACGGAGTGGCTCTGGCAGCCACGAGGCAATCACAACAGCTGACCTCATACCTGTTGCTCCCTAGGGCCGCAGCAGTGAGAGCGAGGGTGCACCTTTTCTTCCGTCGGTGCAAAAAACCTGACTCTCTGGGAGCTCCTGATGGTAGCTGATGTTTGGTGTCTGGATGGGTGCTTAAGGCGGGGGCATTTAGACTGCATTGACCAGCGTGTGGTGCAGAACCAGGAAACCAGGCCAGTGATAGAAGTGATAGAATAAACATAGTGCAAAATAGGAGTTGTGGCACATCCAACAATAGCAGACACAGTTCCAACTGTACACAGTGCAATTCTCTCTCCAGACAGTGTTGTATGTATTTAGGCAAGGATGGGAGTTATGGCACTCTATTGTAAATTATCTTGCTAAAGTCTCTTTCAGTAGAATCTATGGCTGGCAACAATGCTTGGGCAATAATGGCTGTAATGTCCACTGCGGGATACAGGGTTTTGAAGGTGTCGTCTGGCCAGTGACATGTCCAAGAATGTGAAGGATGTCTTAACAGTGGCCCCCACAGCAGCAAAGTCTGAATAGATTACACAGTAGCAGGTTACAGCAATACGTAACTGAA
>JAKVIS010005608.1:0-11652 GCA_033119425.1 Bufotes viridis | reverse complement strand
AAGCACTGTACACTTGTTTCCAAACCAAGCAAAAGTAGCCATTTAGGGGAAGGTCAAAGAGGAGGAGAACGAAATCTGCAGTTTTTTGTTTTTCTTTGGAGGCAGACCAAGCAAAGAAAAGAAAAAGGACTGCTCTGCATTGGCCGGGAATCGAACCCGGGCCTCCTGCGTGGCAGGCTGAGAATTCTACCACTGAACCACCAATGCCAGGATGGTGCCACCTTTACTGCCTGCCAACCGCTCCGCTCAGACCCAGGACCTGGTAGGCGCTTAGCCTCAAGCACCACATCCAGCATCTCGCATGCCCAGCAGACGGATCATGATGCTGCAGCACGGCGCCGCAAGCCCCTGGCTCAGCATCGTGGCCTGGCTAGCTCAGTCGGTAGAGCATGAGACTCTTAATCTCAGGGTCGTGGGTTCGAGCCCCATGTTGAGCGCTGCTTGACTGCGTTTAGCTGAGCTTATGCATCACTCCACCAAGCACTGTACACTGTTTCCGAACCAAGCGAAAAAGTAGCCATTTAGGAAAGGCCAAAGAGGAGGAGAAGCAAAATCTGCAGTTTTTAGTTTTTCTATTGGAGGTGGTGACCAAGCAAAGAAAAGAAAAAGGACTGCTCTGCATTGGCCAGGAATCAAACCCGAGCCTCCCGTGTGGCAGGCGAGAATTCTACCACTGAACCACCAATGCCAGGATGGTGCCACCTTTACTGCCTGCCAACCGCTCCGCTCAGACCCAGGAACTGGTAGGCGCTTAGCCTCAAGCACCACTTCCAGCATCTCGCATGCTCAGCAGACGGATCATGATGCTGCAGCACGGCAGTCGTCAAGCCCCTGGCTCAGCATCGCAAGCCCTGGCTCAGCACGCACCCGGCTAGCTAGTTCGAGAGCATGAGACTCTAATCTCAGGGTCGTGGGTTCGAGCCCCACGTTGGGCGCTAGGTTGACTGACTTTTAGCTGAGCTACATGCATCACTCACCAAGCACTGTACACTTGTTTCCAAACCAAGCGAAAAAGTAGCCATTTAGGGAATGTCAAAGAGGAGGAGAACCAAAATCTGCAGTTTTTTGTTTTTCTTTGGAGGCGAAGACCAAGCAAAGAAAAGAAAAAGGACTGCTCTGCATTGGCCGAATCGAACCCGGCCTCCCGCGTGGCAGGCGAGAATTCTACCACTGAACCACCAATGCCAGGATGGTGCCACCTTTACTGCCTGCCAACCGCTCCGCTCAGACCCAGGACCTGGTAGGCGCTAGCCTCAAGCACCACATCCAGCATCTCGCATGCTCAGCAGACGGATCATGATGCTGCAGCACAGCGCCGCAAGCCCCTGGCTCAGCATCGCAAGCCTGGCTAGCTCAGTCGGTAGAGCATGAGACTCTTAATCTCAGGGTCGTGGGTTCGAGCCCCCACGTTGGGCGCTGCTTGACTGCGTTTAGCTGAGCTTACATGCATCACTCCACCAAGCACTGTACACTGTTTCCAACCAAGCGAAAAAGTAGCCATTTAGGAAAGGCCAAAGAGGAGGAGAACCAAAATCTGCTGTTTTTTGTTTTTCTATTGGAGGTGGTGACCAAGCAAAGAAAAGAAAAAGGACTGTTCTGCATTGTCCGGAAACAAACCCAGGCCTCCTGCGTGGCAGGCGAGAATTCTACCACCGAACCACCAATGCCAGGATGGTGCCACCTTAATGCCTGCCAACCGCTCTGCTCAGACCCAGGACCTGGTAGGCGCTAGCCTCAAGCACCACTTCCAGCATCTTGCATGCTCAGCAGACGGATCATGATGCTGCAGCACGCGCGCCGCAAGCCCCTGGCTCAGAGTCGCAAGCCCGGCAAGCTCAGTAAGTAGAGCATGAGACTCTTATCTCAGGGTCGGGGTTCGAGCCCCACGTTGGGCGCTGGTTGACTGTGTTTTAGCTGAGCTTACATGCATCACTCCACCAAGCACTGTACACTTGTTTCCAAACCAAGCTGAAAAAGTAGCCATTTAGGAAGGTCAAAGAGGAGGAGAAGCAAAATCTGCAGTTTTTAGTTTTTCTTTTGGAGGGGAGACCAAGCAAAGAAAAGAAAAAGGACTGCTCTGCATTGGCCAGGAATCAAACCCGAGCCTCCCGTGTGGCAGGCGAGAATTCTACCACTGAACCACCAATGCCAGGATGGTGCCACCTTTACTGCTCTGCCAACCGCTCCGCTCAGACCCAGGACCTGGTAGGCGCTAGCCTCAAGCACCACATCCAGCATCTCGCATGCTCAGCAGACGGATCATGATGCTGCAGCACAGCGCCGCAAGCCCCTGGCTCAGCATCGCAAGCCTGGCTAGCTCAGTCGGTAGAGCATGAGACTCTTAATCTCAGGGTCGTGGGTTCGAGCCCCACGTTAGGCGCTGCTTGACTGCGTTTTAGCTGAGCTTACATGCATCACTCCACTAAGCACTGTACACTTGTTTCCAAACCAAGCGAAAAAGTAGCCATTTAGGGAAGGTCAAAGAGGAGGAGAAGCAAAATCTGCAGTTTTTAGTTTTTCTTTTGGAGGGGAGACCAAGCAAAGAAAAGAAAAAGGACTGCTCTGCATTGGCCAGGAATCAAACCCGAGCCTCCCGTGTGGCAGGCGAGAATTCTACCACTGAACCACCAATGCCAGGATGGTGCCACCTTTACTGCCTGCCAACCGCTCCGCTCAGACCCAGGACCTGGTAGGCGCTAGCCTCAAGCACCACATCCAGCATCTCGCATGCTCAGCAGACGGATCATGATGCTGCAGCACGGCGCCGCAAGCCCCTGGCTCGGCATCGCAAGCCTGGCTAGCTCAGTCGGTAGAGCATGAGACTCTTAATCTCAGGGTCGTGGGTTCGAGCCCCCACGTTGGGCGCTGCTTGACTGACGTTTTAGCTGAGCTTACATGCATCACTCCACCAAGCACTGTACACTTGTTTCCAAACCAAGCTAAAAAGTAGCCATTTAGGGAAGGCCAAAGAGGAGGAGAACCAAAATCTGCAGTTTTTTGTTTTTCTTTGGAGGCGAAGACCAAGCAAAGAAAAGAAAAAGGACTGCTCTGCATTGGCCGGAATCGAACCCGGGCCTCCCACGTGGCAGGCGAGAATTCTACCACTAAACCACCAATGCCAGGATGGTGCCACCTTACTGCCTGCCAACCGCTCCGCTCAGACCCAGGACCTGGTAGGCGCTAGCCTCAAGCACCACATCCAGCATCTCGCATGCTCAGCAGACGGATCATGATGCTGCAGCACAGCGCCGCAAGCCCCTGGCTCAGCATCGCAAGCCTGGCTAGCTCAGTCGGTAGAGCATGAGACTCTAATCTCAGGGTCGTGGGTTCGAGCCCCACGTTGGGCGCTGCTTGACTGCGCTTTTAGCTGAGCTTACATGCATCACTCCACCAAGCACTGTACACTGTTTCCGAACCAGCTAAAAAGTAGCCATTTAGGGAAGGCCAAAGAGGAGGAGAACCAAAATCTGCTGTTTTTTGTTTTTCTATTGAGGTGGTGACCAAGCAAAGAAAAGAAAAGGACTGTTCTGCATTGTCCGGGAAACAAACCCAGGCCTCCCGCGTGGCAGGCGAGAATTCTACCACCGAACCACCAATGCCAGGATGGTGCCACCTTTAATGCCTGCCAACCGCTCTGCTCAGACCCAGGACCTGGTAGGCGCTAGCCTCGAGCACCACTTCCAGCATCTTGCATGCTCAGCAGACGGATCATGATGCTGCAGCACGGCGTCGCAAGCCCCTGGCTCAGAGTCGCAAGCCCGGCAAGCTCAGTAAGTAGAGCATGAGACTCTAATCTCAGGGTCGTGGGTCGAGCCTCACGCTGGGCGCTGGTTGACTGTGTTTTAGCTGAGCTTACATGCATCACTCCACTAAGCACTGTACACTTGTTTCCAAACCAAGCGAAAAAGTAGCCATTTAGGGAAGGTCAAAGAGGAGGAGAAGCAAAATCTGCAGTTTTTAGTTTTTCTTTGGAGGGGAGACCAAGCAAAGAAAAAGAAAAAGGACTGCTCTGCATTGGCCAGGAATCAAACCCGAGCCTCCCGTGGTGGCAGGCGAGAATTCTACCACTGAACCACCAATGCCAGGATGGTGCCACCTTTACTGCTCGCCAACCGCTCCGCCAGACCCAGGACCTGGTAGGCGCTAGCCTCAAGCACCACATCCAGCATCTCGCATGCTCAGCAGACGGATCATGATGCTGCAGCACAGCGTCGCAAGCCCCTGGCTCAGCATCGCAAGCCTGGCTAGCTCAGTCGGTAGAGCATGAGACTTTAATCTCAGGGTCGTGGGTTCGAGCCCCACGTTGGGCGCTGCTTGACTGCGCTTTTAGCTGAGCTTACATGCATCACTCCACCAAGCACTGTACACTTGTTTCCAAACCAAGCGAAAAAGTAGCCATTTAGGGAAGGTCAAAGAGGAGGAGAAGCAAAATCTGCAGTTTTTAGTTTTTCTTTGAGGGGAGACCAAGCAAAGAAAAGAAAAAGGACTGCTCTGCATTGGCCAGGAATCAAACCCCGAGCCTCCGCGTGGCAGGCGGAGAATTCTACCACTGAACCACCAATGCCAGGATGGTGCCACCTTACTGCTCTAGCCAACCGCTCCGCTCAGACCCAGGACCTGGTAGGCGCTAGCCTCAAGCACCACATCCAGCATCTCGCATGCTCAGCAGACGGATCATGATGCTGCAGCACGGCATCGCAAGCCCCTGGCTCAGCATCGCAAGCCCGGCTAGCTCAGTCGGTAGAGCATGAGACTCTTAATCTCAGGGTCGTGGGTTCGAGCCTCACGTTGAGCGCTGGTTGACTGACTTTTAGCTGAGCTTACATGCATCACTCCACCAAGCACTGTACACTTGTTTCCAAACCAAGCTAAAAAGTAGCCATTTAGGGAATGTCAAAGAGGAGGAGAACCAAAATCTGCAGTTTTTTGTTTTTCTTTGGAGGCGAAGACCAAGCAAAGAAAAGAAAAAGGACTGCTCTGCATTGGCCGGGAATCGAACCCGGGCCTCCCGCGTGGCAGGCGAGAATTCTACCACTGAACCACCAATGCCAGGATGGTGCCACCTTTACTGCTCTGCCAACCGCTCCGCTCAGACCCAGGACCTGGTAGGCGCTTAGCCTCAAGCACCACATCCAGCATCTCGCATGCTCAGCAGACGGATCATGATGCTGCAGCACGGCGCCGCAAGCCCCTGGCTCAGCATCGCAAGCCTGGCTAGCCTCAGTCGGTAGAGCATGAGACTCTTAATCTCAGGGTCGTGGGTTCGAGCCCCACGTTAGGCGCTGCTTGACTGCGTTTAGCTGAGCTTACATGCATCACTCCACCAAGCACCTGTACACTGCTTCCGAACCAAGCGAAAAAGTAGCCATTTAGGAAAGGCCAAAGAGGAGGAGAAGCAAAATCTGCAGTTTTTAGTTTTTCTATTGGAGGTGGTGACCAAGCAAAGAAAAGAAAAAGGACTGCTCTGCATTGGCCAGAATCAAACCCGAGCCTCCCGTGTGGCAGGCGAGAATTCTACCACTGAACCACCAATGCCAGGATGGTGCCACCTTACTGCCTCGCCAACCGCTCCGCTCAGACCCAGGAACTGGTAGGCGCTTAGCCTCAAGCACCACTTCCAGCATCTCGCATGCTCAGCAGACGGATCATGATGCTGCAGCACGGAGTCGCAAGCCCCTGGCTCAGCATCGCAAGCCCGGCTAGCCTAGTCAGTAGAGCATGAGACTCTTAATCTCAGGGTCGTGGGTTCGAGCCCCACGTTGGGCGCTGCTTGACTGCGCTTTTAGCTGAGCTACATGCATCACTCCACCAAGCACTGTACACTGCTTCGAACTCAAGCTAAAAGTAGCCATTTAGGAAAAGGCCAAAGAGGAGGAGAACCAAAATCTGCTGTTTTTTGTTTTTCTATTGAGGTGGTGACCAAGCAAAGAAAAGAAAAAGGACTGTTCTGTATTGTCCGGGAAACAAACCCGAGGCCTCTCGTGGCAGGCGAGAATTCTACCACCGAACCACCAATGCCAGGATGGTGCCACTCTTAATGTCTGCTAACCGCTTCTGCTCAGACCCAGGACCTGGTAGGCGCTAGCCTCAAGCACCACTTCCAGCATCTTGCATGCTCAGCAGACGGATCATGATGCTGCAGCACGTGCATCACAAGCCCTCTGGCTCAGAGTCGCAAGCCCTGCAAGCTCAGTAAGTAGAGCATGAGACTCTTGACCAGGGTCTGGGTTTCGAGCCCCACGCTGGGCGCTTGGCTGACTGTGCTTTAGCTGAGCCATGCATCACTCACCAAGCACTGCACACTTGTATCCAAACCAAGCTGATAGCAGTAGCCATTTAGAGGTCAAAGAGGAGGAGAACTTAAAATTCTGCAGTTTTAGTTTTTCTTGGAGGGGAGACCAAGCAAAGAAAGAAAAAGGACTGCTCTGCATTGGCCAGGAATCAAACCCGAGCCTCCCGTGTGGCAGGCGCGACTTCTACCACTGAACCACCAATGCCAGGATGGTGCCACCTTACTGCCTTGCTCATACCGCTCCGCCAGACCCAAGGACCCAGGGCGCTAGCCCTCAAGCACCACATCCAGCATCTCGCATGCTCAGCAGACGGATCATGATGCTGCAGCACAGCTGCCGCAGCCCCTGGCTCACCATCGCAAGCCTGGCCAGCCTCAGTCGGTAGAGCATGAGACTCTAATCTCAGGGTCGTGGGTTCGAGCCCCAATGCTAGTGCTGCTTGACTGCGCTTTAGCTGAGCTTACATGCATCACTCCACCACACTGTACACTTGTTTCCAAACCAAGCAAAAGTAGCCACTTAGGGAAGGTCAAAGAGGAGGAGAAGCAAACAGGTTAGTTTTAGTTTTTCTTTGAGGGATGACCAAGCAAAGAAAAGAAGAGGACTGCTCTGCATTGGCCAGGAATCAAACCCGAGCCTCCCGTGTGCAGGCGAGAATTCTACACACTGAACCACCAATGCTGATGGTGCCACCTTACTGCTCGCCAACCGCTCCGCCCAGACCCAGACTGGTAGGCGCTAGCCTCAAGCACCACATCCAGCATCTCGCATGCTCAGCAGACGGATCGATGATGCTGCAGCACGGCACGCAGCCCTGCCTCAGCATCAGCCCTGCATAGCTCGGTCGGTAGAGCATGAGACTCTTAATCTCAGGGCCGTGGCGCTGAGCCCACGTTAGCTGTTGACTGACTTTTAGCTGAGCTTTACATGCATCACTCCACCAAGCACTGTACACTTGTTTCCAACCAAGCGAAAAGTAGCCTATTTAGGGAATGCCACAGAGAGGAGAACCAGAACGCAGTTTTTTGTTTTTCTTTTGGAGTGCGAACACCAAGCAAAGAAAAGAAAAAGGACTGTTTGCATTGGCCGAATCGAACCCGAAGCCTCCCCGCATGGCAGGCGAGAATTCCATCACTGAACCACCAATGCCAGGATGGTGCCACCTTATGCCTACCAACCGCCCGCCGGACCCAGGACCTGCAGGCGCAGCCTCAAGCACCACATCCAGCATCTCATGCTCAGCAGACTTGATCATGATGCTGCAGCACGAGGCCAAGCCCCTGGCTCGGCATCGCAACCTGCGCTAGCCTGAAGCCGGTCAGAGCATCAGAGACTCTCACTCAGGGTCGGGCCCGCAGCCCACGTTGGCGCCAGCATTGATGCATTTTTAGCTGAGCTTACAGTGCTATCACTCACACGCACTGACGACACTGCTTTCCGGAACCAAGCTAAATGTAGCCATTTAGGAAAGGCCATGAGGAGGAGAAGCAAAATCTGCAGTTTTTAGTTTTTCTATTGGAGGTGGTGACCAAGCAAAGGAGAGAAAGAGGACTGCTCACTGTCAGGAATCAACCCCGAGCCTCCTGTGAGCAGCAGAATTCTACCACTGAATCACCAATGACAGGATGGTGCCACCTTACTGGCTGCCGCCAACCGCTCCGCCAGACCCAGGAACCGGTAGTGCAGCCAGCCCCAGCATCACTTTCCAGCATCTCGATGCCTCAGCAGACGGATCATGATGCTGTACACGATTTGCAAGCCTGGCTCAGCACCTGCCTGGCTGCATCGCAAGCCTTCTAGCTCAGTCGGTAGAGCATGACTTAACTCAGGGTCTTGGGTTCGAGTCCTGCAGATTGGGTGCTGCTGACTGACTTAGCTGAGCTATGCATCACTCCACCAAGCACTGTACACTTGTTTCCAAAACCAAGCTAAAAGTAGCCATTTAGGGAATGTCAAAGAGGAGCAGAACCAAAATCTGTTGTTTTTGTATTTCTTTGGAGACGTAAGCACCAAGCAAAGAAAAGAAAAAGGATCTGCTCTGCATAATGAATCGAACCTGAGCCTGCTCGCGTGGCAGGCGAGAATTCTACCACTGAACCACCAATGCCAGGATGGATGCCACCTTACTGCCTGCCAACCGCTCCGCCAGACCCAGGACCTGGTAGCGCTTAGCCTCAAGCACCACATCCAGCATCTCGCATGCTCAGCAGACGGATCATGATGCTGCAGCACGGCGTCGAAGCCCTCTGGCTTGGCATCGCAAGCCTGGCAATAGCTTAGTCGCAGAGCAGCTGAGACTCTCATCTCAGGGTCGAGTTCGAGCCCCACATTAGCCGCTGCACGCTGCGTGTTAGCTGAGCTTACATGCATCACTCCACCAAGCACTGTACACTTGCTTCCAAACCAATGCGAAAAAGTAGAGCCATTTAGAAGGAAAGAGAGAGAGAACCTAAAATCATGCTGTGTTTTAGTTTTTCTATTGGAGGTGGTGACCATGCAAAGAAAAGAAAAGGACTGTTCTGCATTGTCCTGGAAACAAACCCAGGCCTCCGCGCAGCAGCGAGAATTCTACCACCGAACCACCAATGCCAGGATGGTGCCACCTTAATGCCTGCCAACCGCTCTGCCTAGACCCAGGACCTGGCAGGCGCTAGCCTCAAGCACCACTTCCAGCATCTTGCATGCTCAGCAGACGGATCATGATGCTGCAGCACGCGCCGCAAGCCTCTGGCTCAGCATCGCAAGCCCTGCCAGCTCAGCCTAGGTAGAGCATGAGACTCTTAATCTCAGGGTCGTGGGTTCGAGCCCCACGTTGGGCGCTGGTTGACTGCGCTTTAGCTGAGCTTTACATGCATCACTCCACTACACTGTACACTTGTTTCCAAACCAAGCTGAAAAAGTAGCCATTTAGGGAAGGTCAAAGAGGAGGAGAAGCAGAATCTGTAGTTTTGTTGTTCTTTGGAGGGAAGACCAAGCAAAGAAAAGAAAAGGACGGCTCTGCATTGGCCGGGAATCAAACCCGAGCTCCCGCGCTGGCAGGCGAGAATTCTACCACTGAACCACCAATGCCAGATGGTGCCACCTTACTGCTCGCCAACCGCTCCGCTCAGACCCAGGACCTGGTAGGCGCTAGCCTCAAGCACCACATCCAGCATCTCGCATGCTCAGCAGACGGATCATGATGCTGCAGCACGGCGTCGCAAGCCCTGGCTCAGCATCGCAAGCCCGGCTAGCTCAGTCGGTAGAGCACGAGACTCTAATCTCAGGGTCGTGGTTCGAGCCTCACGTTGGGCGCTGGTTGACTGACTTTAGCTGAGCTTACATGCATCACTCCACCAAGCACTGTACACTTGTTTCCAAACCAAGCTAAAAAGTAGCCATTTAGGGAATGTCAAAGAGGAGGAGAACCAAAATCTGCTAGTTTTTGTTTTTCTTTGGAGGCGAAGACCAAGCAAAGAAAAGAAAAGGACTGCTCTGCATTGGCCAGGAATCGAACCCGGCCTCCCGTGGCAGGCGAGAATTCTACCACTGAACCACCAATGCCAGGATGGTGCCACCTTTACTGCCTGCCAACCGCTCCGCTCAGACCCAGGACCTGGTAGGCGCTTAGCCTCAGCACCACATCCAGCATCTCGCATGCTCAGCAGACGGATCATGATGCTGCAGCACGGCGTCGCAAGCCCCTGGCTCAGCATCGCAAGCCTGGCTAGCTCAGTCGGTAGAGCATGAGACTCTAATCTCAGGGTCGGGGTTCGAGCCCCACGTTGGCGCTGTTGACTGCGTTTAGCTGAGCTTACATGCATCACTCCACCAAGCACTGCACACTTGCTTCCAAACCAAGCGTAAAAGTAGCCATTTAGGAAAGGCCAAAGAGGAGGAGAAGCAAAATCTGCAGTTTTTAGTTTTTCTTTGGAGGTGGTGACCAAGCAAAGAAAGAAAAAGGACTGCTCTGCATTGGCCAGGAATCAAACCCGAGCCTCCCGTGTGGCAGGCGAGAATTCTACCACTGAACCACCAATGCCAGGATGGTGCCACCTTTACTGCCTGCCAACCGCTCCGCCCAGACCCAGGACCCGGTAGGCGCTTAGCCTCAAGCACCACATCCAGCATCTCGCATGCTCAGCAGACGGATCATGATGCTGCAGCACGGCGTCGCAAGCCCCTGGCTCAGCATCGCAAGCCCGGCGCTAGCTCAGCTCGGTAGAGCATGAGACTCTTAATCTCAGGGTCGTGGGTTCGAGCTCCCACGTTGGGCGCTGGCTGACTGACTTTAGCTGAGCTACATGCATCACTCCACTAAGCACTGCACACTTGTTTCCAAACTAAGCGAAAAAGTAGCCATTTAGGGAATGTCAAAGAGGAGGAGAACCAAAACTCTGCTAGTTTTTTGTTTTTCTTTGGAGGCGAAGACCAAGCAAAGAAAAGAAAAAGGACTGCTCTGCATTGGCCGGAATCGAACCTCGGCCTCCCGCATGGCAGGCAAGAATTCTACCACTGAACCACCAATGCCAGGATGGTGCCACCTTTACTGCTCACCAACCGCTCCGCTCAGACCCAGGACCTGGTAGGCGCTTAGCCTCAAGCACCACATCCAGCATCTCGCATGCTCAGCAGACGGATCATGATGCTGCAGCACGGCGCCGCAAGCCTCTGGCTCAGCATCGCAAGCCTGGCTAGCCTCAGTCGGTAGAGCATGAGACTCTTAATCTCAGGGTCGGGGTCTGAGCCTCCACGTTAGGCGCTGGTTGACTGACGTTTAGCTGAGCTACATGCATCACTCCACCAAGCACTGTACACTTGTTTCCAAACCAAGCGTAAAAGTAGCCATTTAGGAAGGCCAAAGAGGAGGAGAACCAAAATCTGCTAGTTTTTGTTTTTCTTTGGAGGCTGAAGCACCAAGCAAAGAAAAGAAAAGGACTGCTCTGCATTGGCCGGGAATCGAACCCGGCCTCCCGCGTGGCAGGCGAGAATTCTACCACTGAACCACCAATGCCAGGATGGTGCCACCTTTACTGCCTGCCAACCGCTCCGCTCAGACCCAGGACCTGGTAGGCGCTAGCCTCAAGCACCACATCCAGCATCTCGCATGCTCAGCAGACGGATCATGATGCTGCAGCACGCGCCGCAAGCCCCTGGCTTCAGCATCGCAAGCCTGGCTAGCTCAGTCGGTAGAGCATGAGACTCTCAATCTCAGGGTCGTGGGTCCGCGCCCACATTGGGCGCTGCTTGACTGCGCTTTTAGCTGAGCTTACATGCATCACTCCACTAGCACTGTACACTTGTTTCCAAACCAAGCGAAAAAGTAGCCATTTAGGGGAAGGTCAAAAGAGGAGGAGAACCAAATCTGCAGTTTTTTGTT
>JAKVIS010005607.1:0-11709 GCA_033119425.1 Bufotes viridis | reverse complement strand
TCTTCATAATTCTTGGGTCTGTTTTTTCTGCACTGCACTTAATGTTTCCTGCCAGAAATCCAGGTGGCAATTGTCTGAGGTCTTCTAGTTTTCCTACTTATCAGTGGTGGAACTTGCATCTGGCTGTACTTTTCTCCTTGTTTGGTCATTGTGTAAAAAGCCTCAGTTTTTTTGTCTTTTTCCTAATGGGGCTTCTCTAGCATGGTGAGGATTTCGCTCGTGATCCCCTCTCATTGTTGGTTTTGGCTTTGCAACCTCCTTCTAGGTGGAGGGTTATTAGATTCACACTTATGTGGTGTTAGCTAGGGCGTACATAGAAATCACTGGGCCCCATAGCAAGAATCTGAATTGGGCCCCCATGCCCTATTTTTAGCCCCTCCCACTACCACCCATGGCCCTTCCCACTACCTGCCAGCGGTGTTGAGCATGTTCTGGATCTAACTGGCGATTCTAGTAATTCTGCTCCTATGCTGGAACAGAATACCACAATCTTATCGCAAGTGTGTAACTAGTCTTAACCGATGAACTGTGCCCCCTACTGCTGCCTGTTATATAGTGCACCACCACCATCCCCCCCACCCAGGAACTGTGTCTGCCACTGCTGCCACCTATTATATTTTATTATTACTGTATATTATATAGTGCCATACCCCTGTAAAATGTGCCTGCTCAGCCTTTTATATTGAGCACCACTTGAGCGCCAATTTTCCTCACTTAAGGGGAACAAAAATTCCTTCCCGACTCCAATCAGGCAATCATAATAACTCCCTGGATCAACGACCCCTCTCTAGTAGCTGTAGCCTGTAATATTATTACGCTCCAGAAATACATCCAGTCCCCTCTTGAATTCCTTTATTGTACTTACCATCACCACCTCCTCAGGCAGAGAGTTCCATAGTCTCACTGCTCTTACAGTGAAGAATCCTTTTCTATGTTTGTGTACAAACCTTCTTTCCTCCAGACGCAGAGGATGTCCCCTTGTCACAGTCACAGTCCTGGGGATAAATAGATGATGGGAGAGATCTCTGTACTGACCCCTGATATATTTATACATAGTTATTAGATCTCCCCTCAGTCGTCTTTTTCTAAAGTGAATAACCCTAATTTTGATAACCTTTCAGGGTACTGTAGATCCCTCATTCCAGTTATTACTTTAGTTGCCCTCCTCTGAACCCTCTCCAGCTCTGCTATGTCTGTCTTGTTCACAGGAGCCCAGAACTGTACACTGTACTCCATGTGTGGTCTGACTAGTGATTTGTAAAGTGGTAGGACTATGTTCTCATCACGGGCATCTATGCCCTTTGAGTGCAATCCATTATCTTATTGGCCTTGGCAGTAGCTGCCTGACACTGGTTTTTGCAGCTTAATTTGCTGTTTATTAAAATTCCTAGATCCTTTTCCATGTCAGTGTTACCGAGTGTTTTACCATTTAATATGTACGGGTGACTTGCATTATTCCTTCCCATGTGCATAACTTTACATTTGTCAGTGTTAAACCTCATCTGCCATTTCTCTGCCCAAGCCTCCAATCTATCCAGATCCCTCTGTAGCAGAAAACTGTCCTCTTCAGTGTTAATTACTTTACACAGTTTAGTGTCATCTGCAAAAATAGATATATTACTGTGCAAGCCTTCTACAAGATCATTAATAAATATATTGAAGAGAATAGGGCCCAATACTGACCCTGAGGTACCCCACTAGTGACCGTGACCCAATCTGAGTGTGTGCCGTTAATAACCACCCTCTGTTTTCTATTACTCAGCCAGTTACTTACCCACTTACAGACATTTTCTCCCAGTCCGAGCATCCTCATTTTATATACTAACCTTTTATGAGGTACGGTGTCAAATGCTTTGGAGAAGTCCAGATATACGACATCCATTGATTCGCCGCTGTCAAGTCTAGAACTTACCTCCTCATAGAAGCTGATTAAATTTGTTTGGCATGACTGATCCCTCATGAAGCCATGCTGATATGGCGTTATTTGCTTATTTTCATTGAGATACTCCAAAATAGCATCTCTTACAAATCCTTCAAACAGTTTACCAACAATAAGTTCAACAACAAAAATGGACAGGCACACCAAATCTGGTCAGAAGAAATTTGATATTCACAGTCTAGTCCGTACTAAAAATTTATTGTATGTAAGATAGTATAAAAGATAAAAAGGAGTGTGCAAGTATCCGGCTTAGGATAAAACATGGAGAGACGGATAAGACGACTGTAATGATAAATGATAGATAAGACGACTGTAATGTAAATGATAGATATTGTATTGTAATTTCCACTAAAACCTAAGTGGATAAGACGGCAGTCTATTGAAAGTATCAGCGATCCTTCCAAGCCCGCCCACCTCCAGCGTCCTTCCAAGCCCGCCTACCATCAGCGTGCCTCTGAGGTAAGACGCTCTGCGCTACACCACGTGGGACGCCACTGTGGTGAGAAGGAGCCGGGAGCAGCGGTGCGTTACCGACTGCGAAGGAGTCGCAGCACCGTGTATGATCCCTGCAGAAGTGGGAGACCGAGACCGTCTGAGCGGGTGAGACCTTTCAAATATATGAAATCCACAGAGGAATGACAATATCTATCATTATCAATATCGAACATTAGGGGCTATACATGAACTATTGCGTATGTTTATAGAGGATCTCTCTCACAATCACTCCGTCTCTGGACTGTCCAACGGAGGAACACAGGATAACAAATAGGTTTAGATAGATCTGACTGAACCAACTGCGACTTCCAACATCTATTTGTTCCAGACCTGGGATGAACCTTAGACATTAATCACTTGAGGATTTTTATGGACCAATTGTGTATGAATTATATGTACTTTTAATCAATTAATTTATTATTTTATAACCTTCTGCACCAGCACTTTCCTGTGATATTCGAATAGGTGTACTATTGTGAAATTATTTGGAGTGTACGGCATTCACTGACTTGGATGACCAATGGACGGTCGGATGGATGGACTTTGATTACGGTCGTCTTATCCGTCTCTCCATGTTTTATCCTAAGCCGGATACTTGCACACTCCTTTTTATCTTTTATACTATCTTACATACAATAAATTTTTAGTACGGACTAGACTGTGAATATCAAATTTCTTCTGACCAGATTTGGTGTGCCTGTCCATTTTTGTTGTTGAACTTATAGACCATTTTTGTGGGTCCGGTGAGTACCCATATTTGGACGTTAGTGCACCCACATTCCTATCTCCTTTGCAGAGTGAGCCACCCATTACACATATTTATATAGTTTACCAACAATAGATGTTAAACTTACCGGCCTATAATTTCCAGGCTCTGTTTTTGGACCCTTTTTGTATATTGGCACCACATTTGCTATGCGCCAATCCTGTGGAACATTCCCTGTTATTATAGAGTCCGTAAATATCAGAAATAATGGTCTGGCTATGACATCACTTAATTCCCTTAGGATACGGGGTGTATGCCATCCGGTCCTGGCGATTTGTCTATTTTAATCTTTTAAGTCGCTGTTGTACTTCTTTCTGGGTCAGACAGGGCACTTTAATGGGGGTTTACTTTTTACATTCTGCATTTCATCTGACAGTTTATTTTCCTCAGTGAATATAGTGGAGAAAAATATTTAATAGTTTTGCTTTATCCTCGTCGCTCTCTGCAACACCGCCCTCATTGCTATGTAGAGGGCCGACTCCTTCAGATTTATATTTTTTACTATTTATATAATTGAAGAACATTTTAGGGTTAGTTTTACTCTCTTTGGCAATTAATCTCTCGGTCTCTAGTTTGGCAAATTTTATTAGTTTTTACATATTCTATTTTTTTCCTTATAGTTTATCAGTGCTTCCTGACTCCCCTCCTGTTTTAGCGATTTATATGCTTTCTTTTGTCATTTATTGCCTTCTTTACGGTTCCATTTATCCACATTGGTTTCTTATTGTTCCTTAGCCTTTTATTCCTATAAGGTATGTACCTCTCATAATTAGATGTTACTATGCTTTAAAAATCTCCCATTTTATGGTTGTATTTTTATTTTTGAGGACTTTGTCCCAGTTAGTTAGGCCTATGGCCTCGCTTAGTTGGCTAAATTTTGCTTTTTTGAAGTTTGGTATTTTTGTTCCTCCCTTTAGAAACTCTCGTTTGAAGGATAATTGGAAGGTTATAACTTTATGGTCACTATTTCCCAGGTGTCCCCCAACCTGCACATCTGTTGTTCTATCAGGTCTATTGGTTAATACTAAGTCCAGTATGGCCGTCCCTCTAGTGGGGTCCTGAACCAGTTGGAAAAGGAAATTGTCTTTGGCTATTGCCAAGAACCTGTTTCCTTTTTGGGATGTACAGCTTTCAGTTTCCCAGTCTATATCTGGGTAGTTGAAGTCCCCCAACTACCAGTAGGGATGCAGATTTCTATAGTTGGGGCAAAAATTGGTTTTTTTTTTTTTTTATTCATTCTTTATTTGTAAAAGATGGACATACAAATCAAAGATATCAACAACCAATGCACAAATTGGCAATACATACACAAATGTATTAACATCGGGAGGTAACGGCCAGTGAACTACAGTATAGGTGCAAGTCTAGGAACAATAAGGATTGCCTGCTCCAATGTTAAGCAGAGCTGAGGGGAAATGCTATCAGGTGTACAGCATCCCTAAGTGAGACACAACAACAAGGTACAGAGGATATGATCACTCCTGCAACGTCCGGGGGGCAACTTCAGAGGAACCAGAATCGCAATGAGCGAGTCGATGCATGTCGATGCTATTGTAGTATGTGAGCCACGTCTGCCAAATTGTCTTGTATTCGCTCTCAGCTTTGACAGTGTGAGAGCACATACCTTCCAGAACCGCTACCTGCTGTGTCTTCGCCAACCAATGAGAGAGTGAAGGAGGAGCTGACTGTTTCCAATATAGAGGAATCATGCTCTTAGCAGTAAGAATCAGATACCTCCAAAGCGCTACATTGAAAACATGCGTTGCTTCTGGAAGAACGTTTAGAAAAATCATGGGGGGTAAGCACCGGAGAATTTGGGCACACCCGCGACAACACCCCAGATACCTTCGACCAGAAGTCCGTGATCAGCGGACAATCCATCCAAATATGCCTGTACGTCCCTCCGCGGCTCCACATCTCCAACAAGAGTTAGGAACAAGTGGAAACATTTGGTGAAGGGAAGCCGGGTTTTATACCAGCGGCTAACTAGTTTGTATGACGTTTCTTGGAGCGTGACGCACCGGGAGGGACCACAGGCCTGTGCAAGTATATCAGAGACATCATCCGATGTAAAGGTTACTTGGAGTTCCCTCTCCCAGGCAGTTATGTAGGGTGGGGTAACTTCGGTATATGGCTTAACCAGTAGTTTACGAAGAGCAGAAATAATTTTAGGTGGGTTGGAGGAGACGGCAGCCAGTTTCTCAAAGCTGAGAAGGTCCCTTTCCAATAATTTGGGGGACTCGATATCTCGAAATCCCTGAGCGAGGGTCTGATAAGTCAGCCTATCTAGGGGGAGTCAGAGAGACGTGTCTTTAAGGCGTCAAAATCTGGGAAGTTCCCATCTAAGACAATGTCGATCACTTTATATTTTTTGAAGGCACGTTGTTTGTCTAACCAGTGGGAGCCAAAGGGCTCTGATAGGCCCAGTAGGTCACCTAGAGTCAGTAAGGGGAAGGGTGTTGCCAAACGTCTGCTGCCTTGTGAACCTCAGCCCAGACAATGAGGGGTGCTTTGGTTAGTAACGGGATAGATGAGGGAAGGTTGGAGCCCGTCCCTATACCTACCACTGCTTGTGTCAAGGAAAAGCCCGCAGTTGTTTCTTCTATTGTAACATATCGTTTGGGGGAGAGGAGACGATACCAATCAATAATTCGAGATAGTTGAATGGCTTTATATAAATGCTCAATGTCCGGCAGGCCAATTCCGCCTTTATCCTTAGGTCTTGCCATTACTCTGTATGCAATCCTGCACATCTTCCCACTCCATATGTATTTCAGAAACATCGATCTCAACTGCTTGAAAAAGGACTTAGGCAAATGTATAGGGAGAGTTTGAAGTAGATAAAGTATTTTAGGGACCACTATCATCTTTAAGAGGTTTACCCTACCTATCCAGGAGATGTATGGGATTTTCCAAGAGTCAATTATAGCACGCAGTTGAGATATAAGTGGGGCATAGTTCAACGAATACCAGTTAGATGGAGTGGGGAGAGCAGGATCCCTAGGTACTTAATGGAGGAGCTAGACCATGTAAAAGGGGAGCCCTCTTTCGCACGAGAAAGCATATTCCTGGGGCAAGATATATTAATGGCCTCTGACTTTGAAGCATTTATCTTGAGATTGGACACCGCCATATACTCATCAAATATGGCGGAGAGGACTGGGAAAGAGACATCTGGATTGGAAGTGATGATCAACAGGTCGTCAGCATATGCTGCAGTTGAGTTACAGGTATCGCCAACGGTAATCCCATTAACCCGTGGGTCTTGTCTAATACGTTGAACAAGCGTTTCCATAGTTAAAACAAACAGCAAGGGAGAGAGCGGGCACCCTGCCTCGCTCCGTTAGCAATGCGAAACGCTATGGATAGAGTGCCATTCAGACGTATGGATGCTGAGGGGTTAGTGTAAAGAGCGAGAATCGCCGAAATAAGAGGGCCTGGGAAGCCAAACTTAATCAGCACCTGCTCCATGAATAACCAGTCAATTCTATCGAATGCTTTTTCCGCATCCGTAGAAAGAAGAGCCATGGGGACCCGTCTCCCTCGCATACTGAATCAAATGCAGAATACGCAACGTATTTTCTTTGCCCTCTCTGCCTTTAATGAAACCCACTTGTTCATTATTAATCACAGATGGGAGAAGTGGCTGAAGGCGGTTCGCTATCATTTTAGCATAGAGTTTAATGTCTGCGCTCAGCAGAGAGATGGGTCTGTAACTACTGCATAATTTAGGATCCTTCCCTTCTTTAGGCAAGACCGTTATGTGTGCTTCCAGAGACTGTGAGGGAAAATTCCTGTGGACCGCAGCAGAGTTAAAGGATTGAAGGAGATGGGGAGAAGAATTTCCGAAAAGGATCTATAGTAAGATATTGGTAACCCGTCTGGGCCTGGACTCTTGTTTGGGGGCGAACTTTTTAAGGCTAGGTTGAGTTCCTGGATAGTAAATGGAGAAGCTAAGTGTAATTGTTGGGCGTCTGACATGGAAGGTAGCTGAACCGAGTCTAGGAAGCCCTTTATTAAACCGATCCTGTGTAAACGATCCTGAGATCCTTCATGTGCCCTCAGATTGTAAAGAGAGGAGTAGAATTTCTCAAATTGGGCCAGCGATTACCTTCGTGTCCGTGGAGACACCCCCTCTGGTAAGGCTACTTCTCTAATAAACAATTGTTCACGCCTCCGTTTGGCCATGGCTGCCATGAGCCTAGAGCCTCTGTTCCCATGTAGGTATATTTTATGTTTGGCGTGCAAATATGCCTTAGAAGCTTTGAAATTTAGTAATTGGTTTAGTTTGTCCCTGGTAGAGGATAACTCAGCGAGGACTTCAATAGAGAGGGAAGTTTTATGTCTGAGCTCTAAATCAGAAATCCGTTGCAGTAAGTCGTCTACCTGTCTCTGTCTCTGTTTCTTAATGTGCGTGCCCAAGGCTATTAGTTCTCCTCTGACTACTGTCTTATGGGCTTCCCATATAATTGAGGGGAGACTTCTGTAGAGACATTGTCCCTGAAATAGTGTGTCAAAATCTCAGAGATCTTCTGTTTGTGCTGAGGGGAGTGTAGCAGCGATTCATTGAATCGCCACGTATACATTCTTTTAGGCATTGATTCAATAATGACAGAGAGAGAGACAGGAGAGTGATCAGAGATACCGATATTGCCAATATACGTATTTTGGAGCAGGGGTAGAGCAGAGGACTGCATAAAGAGGTAATCTATCCTGTGATAAGACCTATGTACTTCCGAATAATGTGTATAGTCCCTATCGTGTGGATGGGAAATTCTCCAGACATCGATCAAGTGCATATCTTTCAGTTTCTTCCTAAAAGCCCTAAGTTGTCTATGTGATATGGAAGATGATTTGGCCGTAGAGTCTAGGAGGGGTTCCAGTGCCACGCTCAAATCCCCGCCCACAATAAGGAGACCTTCCCTGAAAGAGTGCAGCTTAATTAGGGTATCCATAAGCCAAGGTATCTGCCCAGAATTGGGGCGTAAACACCCGCGATAGTTACCATAGTGTTTGCTAGCAGCCCCTTCAGGAAAAGGTATCTACCTCCTGGGTCAGTCATGCTATTCTGCAGCGTGAAAGGTATGGACTTCCGAATGGCAACACTGACCCCTTTGGATTTAGAGGATGCGTGAGGGGAATGGAACCAGTGTGAAAAGTATGTAAGAGGGAGATTGGGAGTCTTACCCCTTTTGAAATGTGTCTCTTGAAAAATTGAAATGTCTGAATGTAGCGATCTGAGGTGTTGAAACACGCGCGACCTCTTCTGTGGTGAGTTCAGTCCCCGGACGTTCCAGGAGGTAACAACGATCTCAGCCATTGCAAAGAGAAATAACAAACTGTCAATACAAATACTATAACAAGAATGGCAGACTTGGGAGAGAAGAATATTATTCTAGTACAAATTTAAGCACAAGAGCGGTAGAGAGTATAAGGAGAACCCTAGAGTTGGTAACAAAAGTGACAAAGTGCTGCCACAACATACACCTTTTGTACTGTGTCTCAGGCCCCAGAGTCAGGAGGAGGGAATTGCGTCAGAGAGCCTAGTTGGCTGATTATCCTCTGGGACGCCTCATGATGACTCAGGATCAAGTAAGACCTGGCACAAAGGGATAGTGTAAGCATATAAACCTAACATGAAAGAAACATTGATATATATGAACCAGCAGACTAAACATTTGTAGAAATGCTACTCAAAGAAAGAGAAAAGATTAATCCGCCGCATCGTGTAATCTGCGTCTGGATTGGCGACTTCTTACAGGTTTCCACGGAGCAGCCTCAGGGATAGCAGGAAGATCTGTCATGTCTGTGATCTGGAGCCAGGAAGGAATCGCAGACGGGAGAAGACCAATATCATCACACAGGGGCACAAGGTCATCCGGTCGGCGTATGATTTTTGTGGAGCCTTGCACGGTGAAGGAAAGTCCAAAGGGGAACAACCAGCGATATCTGATTCCCTTAGATTTCAGGGCTTCTGTGACCGGTTTCATCTGACGTCTTTTATTCAAAGTGACTGGTGATAGGTCTTGGAAAAAGGATAGTTTAGCTCCTTCAAAATTACCTCCCCTTTTCTCTGGCTGCTTTAAGTATGGCGTCCCTATGGGAAGAGAGCAAAATTTTGCAAATGATATCTCTGGGGGTTCGCCTTCTTTAGGCCTATTCCTTAAGGCCCTGTGAGCTCTTTCCAAGGTCAAGTTAGGCGCGATGTCAGGATTGAGTAGCGGTCTCAAGATGGAGTAAGTGAGGTCAACGACCGAAGATTCTGAGGAAGATTCTGGGACGCCTTTGATACGGAGGTTGTTTCTTCTGCCCCGATTGTCTTGATCCTCCACATATGCTAGGAGATTGTTCATTCTAGCTTGGATGGTGTGGAATGTTTCTGTGGATGCTTCTCCATAGGCAATTAAAGAGGCTTGATTTTCCTCTAACTTTTCCACCCTTCCCCCAGCTCCTAAGATCACTCTTAATATCTGAGAGTTCTGACAGGACAGGTTGAAGAGCATTTTCAATAATCCTTTGGAAGGACCTTTGGGAAGTCACCAGCTGAGCATCTTTCGATTGCGTACGGTCTAGAGTTTCACTTTCAGCATCCGATTGTTCAGACGGGTCGTGCGAGCGGGATACCAGGGAAGGGGTACAGGGTCAAGCTTAGCATGAGGCGATTTTTTGCGTAGGAATTTTTCCATGTCCCTTTGTGTCTTCTTTTGTTTGGGAGTGGAGAAGACCTCTGGCTTCCCAATTTTAACCATATTGTTGGAAACGGTGGTCGTGCCAGCACTCATTGGAGTAGAATATGAGGGTCCTCCTTCACCCACACCTAAAAGGCTACATACATATGTCTGTCGCTGAAGAGCAAAGCAAAAAGTCACCAGTGTTTCACCGACGTGTTGCTATGGGCAACTATGAAGGGGGTGCGGATCAGTACAGCCAGTCCACTTGAGAAAAATTGGAGAACGATCTCTCCCAGCTAAAAATTGTATATATATGATGAGTAGCAGACCAGTCCTGAGCCAGTCCTTATAAAAATTGGGGCATGTGGTACCCAGAAATGTTGTCCTTCAAGGAGACCTGGACAGGGGGTTAGTTGACCTGAGTAGGCTTTGCTCAGAGAGGATGAATATAAAATTGAAGATGCCGAAGCAGCTCACCAGTAGCACAGGATTGCAGGGGAGAGAAGACACCGGGTGACCGCTTGATGTCTGCCAACAAGGTCAGAGCAGTAATAGCGGGTCTGCTCGCCCGGCGGGTCGGCTCTGTATTTGGTCCTGAGGTGCCGATGTGCTGTTGGGACCCACCGGACCTTGCAGAGGGTGAGTATCGATGCAGGAGCCGGGTCTCCCTCGTGTCCGGATCCCTCGGAGCTGCGCTGAGGAAGGAGTGATCTGGCCTGCTGCCTGGAGTGGAGCCCGCAGGCGCGGTAAGACAGCGTGGTGTAGTAGGCCGCAGCGGTAAATTCGGGCCGGAGCTCACCGGAGATCCCAGGGGGAGCCCACACCGATTCTGGGGGTCACCCCACGTAGTTTCAGCAGGTTTGTGCCTGGTATGGCTCTTTTTGGCAGCGTTTCAGGAGAGATGAAGCAGGAGCTGAGCGAGCACACGTCTGCTCTCCACTAGCTTCAGGCCACGCCCCCCCAAAAATTGGTTTTATACTGCTTATTATATTTTCCACCAATGCCATACTACCCCCCTCCCGTTATTGTGCCTGCTACCGCCTATAATATAGTGCATCACTGCCATATCCCCCTTTTCCCTTTGAACTGTGTCTGGTACTGCTGCCTGCTACTGCTTATTATATACTGCGGCAATACCATACCCACCACCCCAGTATTGTGCCTGCTACTGCCTATAATACAGTGCATCACTACCATACCCCTTCCCCTCAATGCCCCCATGAACTGTCCCTTCTACTGGTGCGGCTGTTGCCCCAGGCTTCCAGACTTCCCTCATCCATTAACTTTTTTTTTTCTCAAGCTGTCTTCTGCTTGACTTACTTTTCTGGGCGCTCATTGTCACTGTGGAATCTTCAAGCAGCGCTGGAGACTGCAGTCACTCCTATGTTTTTTATTTTTCTGCCAATATAGATGTCTAAGGATTTGGCTTTTTTTAGGACAGGCTGTACTTTCTATCAGTACCATTTTGGGGTACGTAAGACTATTTGATTACTTGATATTAGGTTTTTTGGGGAGGCAAAGTGACAAAAAATGCTGTTTTGGCACAGTTTTTATCTTTTTTGCCGTTCACCTGATGGGGTAGATCATGTGATATTTTATAGAGCTGGTCATTATGGATTCCTCAATACCAAATAGGTAATTTTTTTTTCAGTTTTACACAATAAAAGCATTTTTGAAAGAAAAAAAATCATGTTTTTGTGTTGCTGTTTTCTTAGAGCAACTTGTTTTTCACAGGATGAGGTGATGTTTTCATTGGTACCTTTTTGGGGTACATACTTTTTCTTTCTCCCCATAGTTTTTTTTTCTTGTTCTTTACCCTTTTATTCCCATAATGTATG
>JAKVIS010005606.1:0-11774 GCA_033119425.1 Bufotes viridis | reverse complement strand
TTAAGTTCATCATCAGCTCAGCTCTTCTCTGGTGGAGCTGAGAAGGCAGGGGCAATCCAGGCCTTGTTCATTTTTATCTAGAGTCAAACTGTCAGCATTGCCAGTGGACAAGCGGATACAGCTTATCTGTTATAGTGCCACCAGCAGCACTAAATACACGCTCAGACAAAAGCGCTGGCGGCAGGACAGGCCCAGCACCTCAAAGCGTGAGATCACAAGTTCGTGCCACGTGTCCACTTGGACACCCAGTAGTTGTAAGGCACTGAGCGATCATTTAGTACGCTGACACTGTCTGCTATGTATTCCTTCACAATCTTCTAAAACTTTTCCCTCCTTGTACTAGGCCGCACTTCAGGGAAAGGTTGCTGGAAGGGTGTCATAAAAGTGTCCCATGCCTTGGAAGTGTTGTCCTGCCTTTGTTGGAACTGCTGTGTGTTCCCTTGTCTCCCCTTCCTCCGTTGCCTAAGGAAATACGGACTCTACCGGCCACGTTGTCAGATGGAAAATTTTGGAGCAATCTCTCAACAAGTACCTTCTGGTATTGCACAGTTTTACTCATTCTCTCCACCTCAAGAATGAGAGATGAGAAGTTCTCTTTGTAGCGGGGGTTCGAGAAGGGTGAACACCCAGTAATCTGTGTTATCTAAAATGCGTATCACGTGAGGGTCGCGGGAAAGGCAGCCTAACATGAAGTCAGCCATGTGTCCAGAGTACCAACAGGCAAAGCGTCGATGTCGACATCAGGATGACTCTCTATCTCCTCATCCTCCTCTTGTGCCCATCCACGCTGAACAGATGGAATTAAAGTTCCATGGGTACTACCCTCTGTAGCAGAGCAGCTGTCTCCAGCTCCTCCTCCTCTTTATGGCCCAAATTGTGCTGAGAAGATGATCTGTGAGTGGTCTGGCTATCACCCTGTGTAATGTCCTCCCCATTTTCTTGTCTGCACATTCAGAGTGTCCTCCTAAATTGTGAGCTGCGATCGTTTGAGTGGAACACACCAGTGGGATGAGTTACGCTGATAATAGCGTTATCGCCACTAACCATGTGTGTAGAGTCATCAAAGTTTTTAAAACCTCACAGAGGTCTGACATCAATGCCCACTCCTCGCTTGTGAATAGTGGCAGTTGACTGAAAGGCGCACGTCGCACAACAGTCGGTGAGCTGGAAGCGGCAAGCACTTGTCATGCCTTTAATGAGTATATAAACATTTATACATTATTATTGTTATAACTTGTATTCATGGCCTATAAGCAGCCAGGTTGTACTTATATTCACCCTCCTGTATGAACCTTCATTGTAAAAGAGGAAAACGGGTTCAAGGAAAGCTCCTTCCTGGCAGATGTGGGCCTATCTAAGGGAGTGATTTTACCTCATCACTAGGCTATGAGCCGAGATAAGGTTCTTCCTGGGACTCGTCTGTCATATATCTTTATAATGAGATTTATTAATGAGACAAACATATAATGTCTGTTTGTTCATATAGGTGGATCGTATTTAGTTTTGACCAAGTTAATCAATATATCACATATGTGTGTCACAACGGGGAGTGAGAACCCCCGCCACGCACCTATCCACGGCGCTGGGCCAAAAGGATCTAAAGCAGGGACATAGGAACTGCCAAACTAGCACGTCCTAATGCTGGCCCTGGTCTCCTAACAGTATGGGCCGACCCGAAGGTAGGGGGCCCATACGTCCGAACCTAGGCCCTGGACATCCCTGCTTCACCCTGGATCTAACAGGGCGAGAGACCACCTACGCTCACCCAGGGACACGGATGAGCAGGAGTCTCCCAGGCCCTCTGCAGCCGGGACCCTGACAGTGAACCCCAGTACTGCAGGAGAGCATACAACCAAACACTCTTACCTGCCGCACCGCAGAAGATAAAGCGTATCCAAGAACTCCACGACCTCCTATGCGGACAACTGACGCATGCGGATAGATCCCAAGTGGCAGCACACCATCAGGTAGGTACCACACCCCTCCGGGCGGGCAAGCCTCTTCCGGAGCGTCACACACGTGTCAACAAACACCAAACATACCCACACCATCCTACAGCAACCAGGTGGGGAAGGGATACCAGACACTCACCAGGAAGGAACAACATATGCAAACAATATAACAAATAAGGAGTGGCTCACGCTGAGCATCAAGGTGGAAACATACAGCCAAATTCCAGCCATGCTCACACCATGACTGGACAAACAAGACTGACCTTCAGGCTCCACACACTGACACTTAAGGAGGCCTGAGGACACCCCACCATACAGAAGCAGCCACACCTTGGCCGTGCACCAAGCGGGAAGTGCACAAATATAAACACCGCTTGCCAAAGGCAACCACCTGCGCTTGACAGCGAGCCGCCTAGCATAGGCTCAGGCTGCTCCACTGCCAACAACACAGCGTAACAAACACACCTTAACCCTGTGCACACCAAATGGGAAGTGCACACATACAAACACACGTTGCCAAAGGCAAGCATGCGTTGACAGCCGAGCCGCCTAGCGCAAACTCAGGCTGCTCCACTGCCAACAACTCTAGCGGAAAACCAGACACGCATGCAGAAACAACCGAGGTTGCCAGCGGCTAACCGCACGTGAGTCACTACATAATAGACCACCACGGTCGCAGCCAGAAACCTAGCCGCTGGAAACCACATGGGAGCGAGTCACGACCATACACATGGTCCGTGACAATGTGTTGTTTTATATTATTTCATATATTGGTTTATCTTTGTTACATGTTATAATCATATACTAACGTATATATATCCTGTGTGTGTATCAACAGAAGCGTGTATTCCTGAGGTTTGTAGGGAAAGCATGCTCAGTTGGACTTCTCTTAATGATAAGTTGTTGATGAGAAAGTTGTGTTATTTTCATAAGATAAGGCACCTGTGAAATCCAAAACCCACACATTTGTTGTCTACATTTAACTTTATGACATGAGAACAGTTATACTAGTTTCTGGGAATCTAGGTTTTAATTGCTTCAAGTGTCAGGGGTATGCCTCCTTTTGATGTATGTCCCAGGTGGTGGATGTTTAATACTTAACATGAAGTCACATTATATAGATTTTACTCTTAACAGCTTCACATTTATACAGTAGGTTACACAACATTGCCGCCTAGGTATCAGCAGGTAACACTACATGTTCACCACAAAGCATTTTTGGGTAATGTATGATCTCACAGTACCATTACCATATGTGCACACCCTCTGGTTTGGTTGGAGAGACTGTTATCTAAGGGGTGTATTCTTTTGATAAGTCTGTGGATATTAATCATAAGACGGGATAAGAGAGAAAATTCCAAGAAAGAAAAAAAAAGTTCTACAAACAAAGGACTAAAACAGAGCGTGTAAAGCTTTGATTTTATCCTGGACCACGGGGAACCCTCTGGAGAGCTGACCCGTCCCTCTGCAACCCTACTCACCCTTTGACCCTTGGTAACGTATATCTTGCTTGCTGCTTGCGGTATTCATAAGTTACTTAGCCCGGTATATAGCTATCGAAGATCCCCAATTGTGGATCTGTAACTGATAAGGCTCTTGATCAATTCTGAGTCATTCTCTTAGCAAGAGAGTGCAAAATTAAGCTAACCGAGGATCAGACATTGGTACCTAGTCCTAGGAACTTTGATATCCCTAGCCTGATACCGAGCAGGTAAATTTATAGTGCCGCCATATACCTCCCTACTCTTCTTTAATTCTGAATTGTTGCATATTATTACATTGGTTGGCGATATTCAGTATTGTTTGACCGTAGTGGTATTATATTTCATTGTCTATCATTGTACAGGTTGTATCATCGATTTTATATTTAGCACTTATGTATAATAAACTCCGCATATATTTTGCATAGATGATGGTACCTCGTTTTCTTTCTAGTTGCACAAAGTAACTAAGGTTCTCGCCAATCGAGCTGAGAGGTTGTTATGTCGCCCTCTCCTCAATAGGATCAATAACTCGATATTTTTCCTTTGATCCTTTCTTTGTTTGTTTTTGTATATAAAGCATTTTTGTGCTTTATATCCAGCAACACACTGCTGCAGCGTTGACAGACCGGCTGAGCTGTGGACAACTGGCGTGCCTTACTAGCTAGCTATTGCAAATTGGGGTAAGTTTTGATAAACTGATGAACTACTAACTTTAAGATGTGGGCTAGGCATGGAATGTATTTCAGGTTGCCGAGCTCAAAGCCGCCACCAAGTTACGGCCATTGTCAGACACTACCATGCCTGGTTGTAGGTTGAGTGGAGAGAGCCACAGCTCGGTATGGTCCTTATATCCTGCCACAGCTCTGCGGTGGTGTGCTGTTGTCCTCTAAGCAGATCAGCTTCAGCACGGCCTGTTGGCGCTCACCACAGCAGTGCTACACTGCTTCCAGCTAGCCGACTGATGGCTGACTGCTGCATGCAAGGTGGGAGTGGAGGCGGCAGAGGAGGAGAAGTGGGGGTTGGAGCCAGTAACATAGCTGCTGGCGAAGACCCTGATGGATGTATAGGCCTGAAATCCAGGAGTGGGTAGCACCTGTGCCATCCCAGGGTACGACTCACTCCCGACCTCCACAACATTCAACCAGGTGCGGTCAGGGAAATGTAGAGTCCCTGTGCACCAGCACCTATCCAAGTGTCCGTGGTGAAGTGGACATTCCCAGAAAGTGCATGTGGTCAGACACGGAGGATGTTCTGGGACACATGTTGGTGTATAGCCAGCACGGCACACCATGAGAAATAGTGGCGGCTGGGAGTCTGCCACCGAGGACGGCCGGCGACATCCAGGCTGCGAAGGCATCAGTGTCCACAAGCCTAAATGGCAACATTTCAAAGGGCCAGTAATTTAAAACTTGCGCATTGGTGAAGTGCTATGGCCTTTGAGTGGGTGAGTGGGTATTTGCGCTGCGTTCAATTCCTGTGTTATCGACATTTGGACGATGCGCTGGGACGAGGAAGCGGAGGTTGTTGCTGATGGTTCATGCAAAGGTCTAGGTGCAGGGCAAGGGCATCCGGCCTGCGCTTCGACAGAGGATTGGCCAGCAATGCGTAACACAGGGAAGAGGAGGCAGTGGTGTGACCAGCAGACCCAGATTGTGGACCCAGATGTTAGGCCCACCTACTATGGTGCTTGGATGCCATGTGCGGATCCTGCTGGTTGGTGGTGAGGTTGCTAGTGTTCCCGCCCCGGCTCATTTTGGTACGACACAGGTTGCAAACTACCACTCTTTGTCGCCTGCACTTTCCTTAAAAAAGCACCATACTGCTTGAACACCTAACACTTGGCAAGGTAGATTTACACATGGGGGCTGCGGTATAGCTTGTGGGCCTGTTTGGTGTGGGGCTGACTTCTCCCTTCTGCAACCCCACTACCTCTTCCAGACTGTTGTGGAACTATGCATGCATTCCCCTCTGTACTGCTATCTCGCTTGGCTTTTACCTTCCCATGTTGGGTCAGTGACCTCATCGTCCACCACCTCTCCTTCCACTTCCTCACTCTGCTCATCCTCCTGACTTGACCTAACCACAACCTAAGTGATTGACAACTGTGTCTCATCATCATCCACCTCGTGAGACGAATGATTGCCGTTCACCACCATCATCTTCTTGAGACTGTGAAGGCTCAAGGAGGTTGAGAATCAGGGCACAATATCTCCAGGTACCTCTTCCAAGCGTGCTGGGCGCCAGGGCAAATCTAATTGTGGTGCTGGAAAGAGCTCTTTGGAATATATCGAGTGTGGGATCACTTGGCAAGCCTCTCCATGGTGGGAGGAAGGATAATCAGAGTGAGGATTCAGTTGACCAGTCTCTTAGCTTTGCAGATACTGGACGCCGAGGGTGGTGAATAACCGACTGGAAGCATTATGTTCACCAATCCAACCAACCAACTGTTCAACTGTTCGCACTGGTCGGCTTGGACAGTGCTGTCCTGCACCGACTAGCTAAGTTGGACATGAAGCTGGATGCCGATGGATGTATTTTTTCTGGTGCACTGGCAGCAGGCACACTATTGCACCCAGGGCCACGGCCTCTGCTTGTACCATCAGCATCACCGCACTTCCCCATCCCTTAGTGCTCACCTTCTTCATAATAATGGTTTTGTCACTAGATGTGGCGCAGAATGTTTGACTGTCGGATGCAGGACAGTATATGTCATAGAAACCCACAGAATATGGACACTATATTTGGCCCAGATTATTGGAATTTGTAATACAGAAACTGTTTGCAGATGTTCTACACTATTAGTTACAAGAATACCACAGAATATGGACACTAGATGTGGCCCAGATTATTAGAATTTGTAATACAGACACTGTTTGCAGATGTTCTACACTATTGGTTACAGAACACCACAGATTTTGGACACTAGTTGTGGCCCATAATATTGGAATTTGTAATACAGACACTGTTGGCAGATGTTGCGCACCATTGGTTACAGAATACTACAGATTATGAACACTAGATGTGGCCCATATTATTGAAATTTGTAATACAGACACTGTTTGCAGATGTTCTACACTATTGGTTACAGAACACCACAGATTATGGACACTAAATGTGGCCCAGATTATTGAAATTTGTAATACAGACACTGTTTGCAGATGTTCTACACTAATTGGTTACAGAAAACCACAGATTATGGACACTAGATGTGGCCCAGATTATTGGAATTTGTAATACAGACACTGTTTGCAGATGTTCTACAGTATTGGATACAAAACACCACAGATTATGGACACTAGATGTAGCCCAGATTATTGGAATTTGTAATACAAACACTGTTTGCAGATGTTCTACACTATTGGTTACAGAACACCACAGATTATGGACACTAGATGTGGCCTAGATTATTAAAGACATAGTCTAGTGGATGATGTACAGTATATGTCACTAATAGGTATAAAATGAAAACATCTTGCTGCTGTCCAAGTACACACAGTAGTCTTTAAAAGGACTTTGGGGTCTTTGAAAAGCTTTTGGTAGTAAAAACAGCAAAATGTCTCTCCCTGTCTATCTGTCCCTTCTGAAGCACTGTCCCTGAGACTGCAACAGGTAAATAGATTGCTTCTCTAACACACACACAGTAGTCCTTAAAAGGACTTTTGGGTATTGGAAAAGCTTTCTCTGAATAAAAACTGTGAAAATCGCTCCCACACTGTCTTTCCCTCTCCTACGCGCTACTCTCCTTGTCTATGTCTGAGCAGAACATGTCATCGGGTGCTATATAGCACCCAATGCAGGCTCCGGCCAGCCAATCACTGTAATGCCAGCAGCCAACATGGCTACTGGCATTAGAGTGTAACAGTACTTTCCTGCACCTTTATTGGCTGCTTAAAACCCGTGAAACATGCGGGGTGGAGACTGGAGCATTGCGCTCGAGCACATGCGGTACTCGGTCGAGTACCGCCATGGTACTGAGCATAGTATGCTGGAGCCGAACAGATATTCGGCCCTAGCATGGTCAAGCTCATCACTACTCCACACCAGAATTGAATGTGGTATGCAGTACATATGGTATCAAAATTATCTTATGTTGTTTATAAAAATAAATTAGAGAAAGGAAGAAGTAGAAAAAGTTTAGAGGGAACCTGTCATCAACAGTATGCTGCCCATACTAACGGCAGCATAAATTAGAGACAGATGAGTTGATTTCAGCGGTCGGTCATTTAAAAGTTAAAAGTAAGTGGTTGCCGAGAAACATCATAATCATTGCAGACTGGGCCTGTAAAAGAGTCACGGCCACCTGAGAAGGGTCGTGGTATGCAACGGCCTTAATACCAGCGAATGGGATTTTCCTTACCCTTTAAGAGGTTTCTACGATATATGTCCTCTGTTAGAGCAAGATTGTCGTGGCACGCCAGTTGCATGGGAAGCAACGCGGACAAAAATTCCCCTTGTAGATGGTGTTGGTACCCAGGTGTAGGATTGCCAGAGTGGTGTGAGTGGTTGCATATAGTGTCCCTTGGGTGTGGCTTTAGCACATGTCACGGTGCTCTATCTGGATATCCGTGGATCCCAGATGTGGTTGGACGAAGCAGTGCAAAAAGGGTTAACAGTTGAAGGATTTGTAGAATAACTTCAGTCCAGACTTGTTGAACATGGCTTACTTCGGCATAAACTTTCATCAACGAACAATCTACCAACTTTATCTTGGTTGTTATCTTGTGTGTCGGCTCTGCTGGCCGAGCATACAACCTCTCCCCAGGATGGGGAAGGTTATAATGACCTTCCCAGCTAAACTCCAACTTCTCTAGAGAGGGTAATAGAATTAAAAGTGTTCCATTCTATCTAACATAGGCTCTGCCAGAAGTGCCACCATCTGCTGGTAAACCAGGCACATTACACTTAAACAGTAGTTTATAAGGAAATACATACACACATTATGCAGTACATGGTAGTACACATTTCTGATGACACAGGATAAACTATTACAGATATGTGGGGTTCCAAAAGAGGTGGTATTGCCACTCTGGGGTATTACATTACCCGGCGACAGAGCAAGCCACCCTCAGCTTGTGCTTAGGGTATATAAGTATCAAAAATATATGCTCTCAGGGTACCAAATTAATATAAAGTAAGGCATGGTAATAGATATATGAAGACCGAGATTTGTTACCAATTGACATAGTAACAGCTACCACGAAGGTCTCTCTTTCACGTATGAATAGGGTGTCCGAGAACAGTTTCCCTCCTCAGGAATAACCAGAGAACCAAATGGTGTTTACAAATCGCTCATTCCTGACTTTCCTCTGAGTACTCTGGCCTTGAATACCAAAGAAAGCGCAGAGGTGTCTTTACTCTGTAATCTCACCACTATGCAATGAAACGCCCGCAAATAGAAGGGTGGCTTAATCCTGTACTCCCTTCCAGCACCAAGGTCTAATCATGCTTTACGCTTTGTCACCTTGATATTTGTACAGGCAGCTACAAAATTTCCTGAAGGCGGCATTCAAGGCCTTAGGACATACTTAACCTGAGAAGCACAAGGTACAAACTAGGAGGATGAGATTCAGTGTCTCTCCCAAAACTCCCTTGAGGGTTAATTACTCCCTTGAACACACTATTAGCAGCGGTTACCCTTAAGGTGTTAGATCTGCTTGGCACATAACCATTTGGTTCCTTTAAGGATTAGGACTGTTAGTTTTCTGACTGTGCTCAAAAGCAGTCCATAATGAGCAAGGTGATGTTAGATCTGCTTGGAACGTACTCAGACGTCCTCTAGGGGCAGTCCATAAAGGCTAAGCAATTTCAGTGCTAACTATCTGGTGACCTTAATAAAGTGAAAATACCATAATCCATACAAAATGCACATGAAATCACATTGCAAAAGAAATACACACAATGGACAATATATTTTGCACTAAAAACGCAACTGAAAAGTCATTGAAGGTGGGCGAATCCTTACAAAAACATGACAATCCAGGTGAGGACACAACAGGGCAACCTGTAAACAAGAAACATATAAACTATGCCAACAGGCCCTCACTCTTCAGGAGTAGTCCACGCAGTAGCTCCCAGAGTCAGTGTTCTGGTTCTTTAAAGTTGAGCTGGTCCAGCTCCTTAGAGGAGGACGCAGCTCCTCTTCACTGCTGGAACTGGAAACAGACATCAAAGGACGGTCCTGCCTTTGGTAGTCTAGGTGCACCTGTGGTGGGCGCCGCGTCCTCCTGTGGCGGCACTTGGCATGGACCAGGTGCTCACACTTTAGACTTGAGCCGCAACCTTGGCTTAATAGGAGCGGATGCTCCTGCCATTTGAAATGGGTCCAGGACTCAGGCTGTAAAGGAGCGGAAGGCGATCCTCAGTGGTTGGAGGCTCCTGGAGCGGACATCTTCCAAGGCAACTGATAGACCACCTGGGCCATAAGGATGTGACGGTAGGAGTACACAACCAACTTGGCAGACTGGAGGTGCTGGTAATCCAGGTATGAGCAGCTCTGGCTCTGGTTCAGTCACCATCTTGCTGCCCTGTTCTCTAGCCAACATCACTGGAGAAGAAGGAGGGCTTTAGAGGAGGAGCTTTCACTTCCCTTGTCAAACTTTTAGCATTGCTCCCTGTAGGCTGGGCTAGAGTTTCCCGCTTGCTGGGGTTACTTTAGTTTTCCGCTTCGTGAGCATGAAGACGCTGCACCATAAGTGTCAAAGATGGCAAATTAACTCTTCGGCACCGGTGCACAGCATTTGGCGCCCAGTTGCTCTGCGGTAAACACATTAAAGTCATTTTTAAAGGCAGTTTGTAAATCCAATAGGCTAATAAAGTTGTAAGCACACAGTTGTAGCCTTTTGTCCGTATCATGTCCGTAGTGAGCGCCAGTTGATGCAGTGTCCACACATGCGTCTGGGGTATCCCTCGCCCTTTAAGAGGAGTTTTACAATATATGTCCCTCTCTCTAGAGCAAGTTGTCAAGTGACGCCAGCTGCATGGGAAGCAGCGAGGGCATGGAGTCCCATTAAGTAGATGGTGCTGGTACCCAGGTGTAGGGATTGCCAGGGAGTGGTGTAAGGGGTTGCCTATAGTGTCCTTTGGATGTGGCTTTAGCTCCTTGTCACGGTGCTCCTACCTGGATATCCGTGGATCCCAGGCGTTGGTCGGACGAAGCAATGCAAAAGGATTAACATTTGATGGTTATTAGCAGGTTTTGACATGAAGCCTCTGTACTGTCAGGAATCATTCCGATATGTCTGTTTAGTTCAGGGATTGTCTTGCCCCCAAGTTCTCCCTCAGTTAAGATGGTGGATTGTGTCTCAGCTGGTTGCCATCTTACTCCTGTTTCACATTTAAACCTCCCCAAGCCTGTTACTAATTGCTTGAGTATTGTGTTTAGCTTCTGCTTGTGCAGTCCTCTTGCTTGGAACTAGCTCTCTGGTTTGTTCCTCCTCTTTGAGGTTTACCCTGCTACTCTGGTGACATTCTCTGCTACCTTTCTGTTCCTAACCCGAGATTGCCTGACTTCGCTTTCTGTGCCGGCTGCACAGACCCATTGCTCGCCTGACCTCAGCTCCTGCTGCATCCGCCCGGGTCCTGCACCATTGCTACCGCTAACAGCTCTGCTTGCCGGGCTCTGCTGCATCCTTTGGTCCTGCAATCGTTTCTGATCGTGCTGGCTCCCGCCTCTGCCTGGCCTCTGCTTTGCATCCTTCGCGGTCATGCAACTTCCTGTTCTAGACCTCCATGCTTCCTGAGTACAGGACCTTAGCCCTGCCATTGGATTCCAGCAGTATTCCCACTAGTATTGTGACATACTGCTCTCCCAGCCCCTGCTATGTTGGCTGGATTAGCCAGGGAAACTTTTCTTCTTCTGCTGTAACTTGTAACTTAGCTGACGGTAGTATGTCTCTTACTTTAATGCTTCGGAACTTCTTCCTGGCTTCAAGAAGCTTACTTAGTTTTGGCTTTAAGTCAGCTGCAAGCCTAGTAGGGGACAAGCAACCATGTAGACTTCAGAGGCGGGGCCTCTGTGCCCAGTGAGAGCAGACAGTGCTCTTCTGGCCGACACACAACCTCTCACCAGGATAGGGGGAAGGTTAGACTGAACTTCCTAGCTAAGAACTCCTCCCTCTCTAGAGAGGGGGTGTAGGAATGAAGACCGGCACTTCGCTTCCAGTTGATTTTCAATATTGCTGCTTTATTGGTCACATAATATTTAAGTGACGCTGCTTCGCGCACTGGATTTGTGCCTTCATCAGACTCACAAAATCAGTGCCAAAACGCTACACTTAAATATTATGTGACCAATAAAGCAGCAATATTGAGAATCAACTGAAGCAGCAATACGTAACTG